>JAUZNK010058390.1:0-49788 GCA_035046665.1 Euphysa ruthae
AATATTACGTCAGTATCGTTTTTGACAAAAAACACTCCAACGTAATATTACGTCAGTTACGCTTAAGGGGTTAAAAAAGATTTGAATCTCTTGTTTTCTGTTATTTAAAATTATTGTATACATACATATTAATGACTAATAAAAGTTATAGAACAATAGACCAAAATTTTTTGTTCTTTGAAAAAATTGTGAGTAAATTTATGTAAAATAATGTAAAATATCAATTGAAAAGATTTTTGTAATAAGGAAATCACACAGCTAATTGTTTTATGAACTCGATATCTATTAATTTTAACAATAGAAATCCTGTGGCCTTTTTAAGGTAATCCAAGGCTTGCTCTAAGTAGAATTAAAATGATCCTAAATTTTGGCTTGCATGAATCTTGGAGATGATATTTAGCAGGTTCGCTGGGCCAAATTGATAATCACCGAAAAGATGCGTTCTGCCTTTTTCAAACTCGCTTCAGTGACTAACAAAGTTTTCTGAAATGGGAATCAGCACTTTCAAAGACAGAACACGGTTCCCTGAATTTTTTACAATTAGGAATTTATATTTTTATGTGTACAAAGATTAAAATAAGTTTTAAAACTGAAAGGTGTATTCCCTCAAACTTAGTCTTTGGTTTGTTTAGTTGTGTATTTAGATGCTATAATGCATTAAGTTTTGACTAATTCTGTAGTTATAAGGACTTGATGATTAATTAAACTTGATTTAAACTGTTTCGTTTCATGCTGCTGAGTAAAAATGTTTGTTTATATGTTAAGCACATGATTGTTGCTTGAATATATATATATTTTTTTTTATTTTTTACTGCCAGAAATCTTGGTCACAAGCTTTAACAATGATCTTTAATATTTTACGGTTTTTTCTTTTCAACTTTATTATCAAAATCTTTTTATTCTCATAGGGAGGTGCATTGTTGTCATCAACAAGTGGAGCTGGATTTCATCTTATGATTCCTTTCCTGACTACATACAGATCAGTTCAAGTAGGTTTTTTCTATTGTTTTCTTTCTACTGTAAATACAATAGTATAACATGCAGGATAGATTTCAGGGATATGTGAATTTTTAGGTAGGTTACCAAAAACTGGGATTTTTTGATTAGATGTTTGGACAAACAAACAAAAAAAAAAGGCATTGAGGTGTTCCTGATTTTGGATGCTTTGTAATTTTGCACAGATATTAATTCACAAAAACTATAATTTTTGGTAAACTATAAATATAATGGTAAAATATTAATTAATTAAGTTTGCTAATGATGGTTTAAATGTCATCACTCACAAGCAGTTACGAATAGGGCATTATATAGCTTTATTGGGAATCTCTTATGCACTAAAGACAAAAATATGATAACACTTATATTAGTTAGAAAATCGAGTTTGCCGGGATGACATTGCAAATCATGCTGTTTTTTTCTTTTTGCTAAAAGAACTAAGAATTAAGGAGGTAAACTGACATACCTCAATCTTTATATAAACGGTATTTAAATTTTTTTTTTTTACATAGATTTTATGAAATAGGTAGTCTTATACCACAAACTACTTCTTATCATTAACTCACTATTGAACTTTGGTTGTCTTCAGTTGCAATATTTTCTCCTTTTTTATTTTTTTTTTGGCTATTTAATTTTTATTGTATATCTTGTATAAGGTAGAAGTCTGAATTGGTATAATTATCTGAAGACTTCAGCAGTATTACTTCTTACAGACTTAGTTCAGTATCTTTAAAAATCAAACTTACTGTCATTTAAATGTTGTGGTTTAACATTAATCCTCAATTTACTAGTTTTGGTAATAATCAAGAAAAGAACTGTATACCATTATAATAACATTTTTTTCCCACTGGAAAGCTGTATGCAAGTAAAGCTTGCAAGTAAGGTTTTGATTTCTGATGTTTTTGGTGCTTGGAAGTGGTAATATTCCAGTAATTGCAATTAAGATAAGGTTTCCTCGTGTTTTTCCTTGTGATTTAATATGTTTTCCTCCAGTAACGAAAAGTATGGCTCTTTAACTAATATAAGTGAAAACTTTTTGAGCAAGGAGTCCTTATATTATGAAGAAATTTTTTGAATCCATTCTCAGCATCGATTTGTAAGACTACTTCAGTATCTTTGTCAGTGAAAATATAAAAACTCTGTAAACTCCAACCAGTTTCAATCTCATTAACTTCCTCATAGAGTTTTAAATATCCAGCATAAGTCCAATCTTTTTTTATGATAACTATACGAGAACTATGTCTGGGTCTTTGAAGCTCTTTTTACTGATTAAAATAGTCTAAGTGTTTAATGCTCGTTGTTATCTATACTTTTATATTTTCTGCTAGTCCATTCTAATAGCAAATATGGCATGACCATTTTTTTTATTGGAGACTCCTTTTTATAAAGTTAGAAATTTGACTAAATGTATGGCTTCCACATATCATTAAATTTTAATTGTGAAAAAGAAGAAGTTTTTGACTTTAAGATATACTTTATAGAGGGATAGATTATTTTGAACAAAAAAAAAAAAATTGAAAAAATTATGTTTATATTTCAGAATTCTGGGCTAAATTCAGTCAGGGAAATTAATGTTTTTAATTTTCTTCAAGCTTTCCATTGTAATTTGATATTTGTTTTTATTTAGACGACTCTTCAAACGGATGAAGTAAAAAATGTTCCATGTGGTACAAGGTTTGTTAATTATAATTTTTTATTTGAATTTCAAAGTGTGATACTACTTAAAATTTATCAGTTATTTTAATGGAATAGAATAAAGTATATCATGTAAAATGGTGAACTCTCCTAAAATCTATTTTATGGGAAATCTGGTGACTTAAATTTATTCTAAGAATACTCAATGAAAATCCAAGAAAAATAATTTTATTTTAGTTTTTTTTTTGAATTTCGGTGAAGATGTTGTTATTTCACAAAGTTGTGTTTTTTTAACGGTGTTTCTAAGTAATCAAGTTGCAAGAAAAATTAGCTGTTTTCAATTTGAAACTTGCAAAAATAATCAAGATTTTTTCTGAAAATGATTTCTACAAGTTTATCAAGCTATGGCATTATGTCACACATGAAATAAAGGTTAAAAATGTAATACAATATATAATGTATATATAATAATGTAGAATATAAGTATGTATAGAAACTAGACTTGGTATTTCTTGTAAAAAAAAGAAACCTAAGACCTCTCTTTGTCTGATTGTTAATACTAAAATAATTTTCTTGAGAAAAAAATGTCCTTTATGTTGTATTATTTATATAGTGCACAAGGAACGCTAAGTATTTCAGTGTTGTATTATTTATTATCGGAATAACTGTTTTTGAGAAATTAGCTGCTTGGGGGTCCTTTAAATTCACATCTCTCCTTTTGTGAATTTCTGCGTCCATAGTTTTTTTCAAAATATGCTCATTAGTTTTTTCTGATTTTTTGCATGATAATGTCAATTAAGACCAGAAAGTAACAGATTTTTCTACTTTTTTGAAGATTATCAGTGGTTTAACATAACATTACAAGCTTTACTGAAAATTTCCATTTGTTCAAGATCAGACTAAAGCAAAATTATTCGGGCCCAAAAATAATGCGTTTTTCAAAAGTTACACTTTTTTTTTGTGAAGTTAAGAAATTGTTGTGTAATAAGCCATTTCAAGCTTTACAGAAATTTCCTATTAATCAAAAAGTAGACAAAAACTATTCATTTATTTTTTGATTTTTGAAAGAAATATTCTTCTGGTACTGGACCCAAATATACACAAATACGGTGATTTTAGTCCTGAAACTTATATAAATTCGTAGCAATTCTTTCTTTAAATTTTTTTTTTTTTTTGCATGAAACTAAAGGAATAGGAATCTTTTGACCCAAATGATTATCTACTAAGAATTCTCGTTTGGGGGTCTGGCTTAAATAATTATAACCCAAATAATAATAACCCAAAAACAACAAAAATAAGTGCTTTTTGAAAAATGTTTTCGGGTCCTGTCCTCAAACACTGAAACATTTCTTTTTAGGCCTAAAAACAGCATTTTTTAGATGTGATTGAAGTTTTTTTGACGTTTTTTTTTTTTTGGACTTGAAAATGACTCCTAAATTTCATTTTTGTAGAGTATGGTAATTTTAAACAATTTTTGACTGGCGCACGTCCAAAATTTTTTGTGAAAAGTTGCGTTTCACTTATGGTGAAACTTAGGTAATGTTCAAAATCACACCTAATATTCCAAAATGTAATTATAATTTCATTAAAATAATTTCACTTAAAAAAAATCAAAATGTTTAAGGTTAGGTTATAAAAATTATTTCATGCCATTGTTTTTTAAGTTCTAAAAATGGGAAATCTTGTTTTTTATTGCTTTTATTAACTGTTGCAAGAAAATTATATTTGTGAATACTTCTTAATATGACATCTTGATTGTTAAAAAAAAACAAGCTTAATATTTTTAAGTTTTTGAATAAGAACATTTTACATTTCTTAATTTTGATAATAAAAAGATCTCTTTTCTTCAGCATAATTTGTTTTTTCACGGAAAGTGGTGTTTTTGAAATTTTTATTGACTCTTTTTGTTTAAAGTTAGAAGACTAAAGAAAGTAAAATATGCATCAAAATACATTGGACCTATATAAACCGTAATATCTTTAACAAAAGCAAGCCAGTTATTGAAAGTTTTTAACATAAAAGTTATGAAAAAAAAAAAATTTCCACTGAAAAGATTTCTAAAAGCAATTATCTAAAATTAATTAATTAATTAATTAATTAATTAAGAATACCAGATTTAGTAATTTTTGGATATATATAAAAATATATATGGAAATATATTTATAGTAATCTGTATTAAAAAGGTTTTATTTCTTTAGCCCCTTAACTGCGACTGATGTAAATTTTCGTATTTTAAGTTTAATGATGGAAATGATATAAAATAATCCAAGAAAAGTTACCTTAATTAATTAATTAATTAATTACTTTAATTTATTGTATAGTAAAAAGTGTTTCCACGGTGTTGCCAAACATCCAGATTTCTTTTTCAAAAAGTTTATTAAAAAATTTTGCATTTCAGTGGTGGTGTTGTAATTTATTTTGACAGAATAGAAGTTGTAAACTTATTGAAGGCTGACTCAGGTATTTTGATTTAAAAATTTTTTTTAAATATTGTATCTGCATTTGGTTTGTTGCATTTTTATGGGTATTGAATAGAATCTGATGTAAATTATTATGCACTTACTGTTGATTCGATTTTGTTGACGTGACAACGCTTTTAGAAGTTGATTTATTAAAAAAATGATTTGGTACTTACACCTTTATGAGTTTTTCAATGTTTAAAATTAAAATGATCAAATGAGGCAAGAAACCTTGTTTCTCAGAAGAGAAATAAGAAGAGAAGTCATTGATGTCTAATAGTTTTTTTGAATGACAAGCTTTTAAAGTTAAACATTGCATATAAAAAAATTGTTAGTACCCTTAATAATAATTAATTAACTTAATTAATAAATCCAAATTTTTCTGCAATATCTAGCCAGGTGGTAGACCCTCAAGGTTTTTTTGTGGGAGTAAGAATTTCAGTTTATATCTGTGTAGCAAGTAAATGCCTCCTGAACAAATAAACAACTGTTTACTACTTACATAGGGATGGGACTTATTTAAACAAGGACTTAATCAAGAAATAACACTAGATTGAACAGGTAAATTTCAAAAAAAAAATATATATTTTTTTTTTTTTTTTGCACTACTGGTGCAAAATTATTCTTGTAATAATAATAAATTTAATTGATATGTTTTAATAACTTTACAAAAATTTTATGAAATTTTATTTTCTAATGATTTGCTTGGTTATAAAATAGCTTTGCTACCAAATATTTTAAAACTATATAAAATAAAATTTAAAAAAAGCAATATGCCAAAACAAAGCAGTTCACCAGTGAGTTTATCTGAAAAATTATTTGGTTTAGTTTACGAAACAGTAAAAAGCTATACTGCAGATTATGACAAAGCATTGATCTTTAACAAAGTCCACCATGAACTCAATCAATTTTGCAGTCTACACTCACTTCAGGAAGTGTATATTGATCTGTTTGGTAAGTAGCTGTATTTTTTTTGGGCTAGATTTTATTTTGGATTTGCAAATTTGACATATATCAGCAGTCACTAAGCCAGAAAGTCTTATGAAATCGATGGTTAGCCAATATAATACATCACATTTATAAAAATACACGTTCTCGCTTGTTTATGTATTTATACCAACATCGGTAAATGATATTTATATCGAGGCTTGTGAACTATAGGTAAAGCAGAAAATGATTAAATTGTTTGAGTTTAAATTTATAATTATGCATATTTAATATAAGTTAATACAAAATTAAACCACATATAATATACTAAGAACGCTATTTAAAGAAATTGATATATGACATATATTCATAATAGTTAAAAACAAATATAAGCTGTCTTAAAAGTAATTTTTTATATAAATAAAAAAAAAAAATGGGTGTACAGCAAAATTAACAGAGGAGTACGGAGACTTGTACGCCTTAATTTGTTAAGACGTATTTGGAGGTGTGCGCAAACGGCAGTTTCTCCATTTATGACCAGGCCTGTTGTAGTAAAATGTTTTCTACAATTTACCATTCATATTAAAAATATAAAATTTTTTTATCCAATATAGCCATGTGATTTGCTCTAGTTTTAATTTGGAAATATTGACTAAAATATGAAAAGGTACATATTAGCAAACCTGTTATTGGGGTTAATGCAAGGCAGCAAGAATGCATGCCCATAAAGCTCAAGTTTATTAGGGTAACTTTAATTTTAACTTTAAGTTTTGAAGAAAAAGAGAATTAGCAAAGTGTGTTTAAAAAAGTTTGTGACAGATATACGAATTGGATTAAATATAAAAATTCTTTAAAAGAAATGTTTGGTCTAGTACCAAGAAACTGGTGGTTCTGGACATGGGGTCAATAGAAGTCAATAGAAGGCTTAGCCCTGCAAATTCATGCAAAATTAAAAATGTATGGATTCACAAAAACTTCTAAGCTTTTCATTTTTTTCTTTTTTTTTTTTTGTAGCTATTATTCTTCAGACCTAACAGATGGACATCAGTGGATTCATATAATTTTGTAGCCTGTGCAGAGAGTCTTGAATGAATATCATAATTATAATAAAGAAATTTTGATTTGAACTGTACAATTATTATGACATAATTTCATTATAATTGTTTGTTTTAAAAACAATTATAATGTAAAAAAAATCTGGGGATCAATTCTGATTTATTAATTATTATTTACTCTTGGACAAAAGCAGAACCAACTTAAAACAATATTTATAAAATATGGGCTCATAATAGTTGTTTGCATTATAAGTTCATGAATATTTTAATAATTTTTTTTTGTTTGTATTTTATTTCATTATATTTTGATAGCCAACTTAATTTGATATTTTATTTGTTATTTTATTCTTCTGAGTGAAAATTACTTTGCTTGAATTTATAAGGAATTAAATTTTTAATGTAATAAATAAATAAGTAAATCATATTTAATCACATACCGTCATTTATTTTCTCTTAATAAAAGTCGTAGGCATAACTCTGAAAATTTAGTGCTAACATATGATTATTAAAAATTTAAACAAACCCAGTCTGAAATTATTAAAAAAAAAGATGTAAATTTAAGTAGGGCATCTTAAAATAAAGATTTGCAGTAACATTAAATTTGCAAAGGGTAGCACACAGTTTGATGAATTTCATTGCAGAAAAAATCAAAGTGATTCTATGTCCTATGCCTTAAAAGATAGCCAGTGCATAGACTTGTTTTTAGGTGATCACAATGAACCATTTGAGCTTTTGAATTAGATATTAAAAGCTACAAAAGACATTGAAATGAATGCACTTTTACTTATATTAAAGCAATATTGTCAACTTTTAAGTTCTTGTTTAGTTGCTTACTAGCTAAACTTACACTACTATAAACGGATAATTTGGGCTGTACAAAAGGAAATACAAGGACAAGCTTAACCACTCGTGTAGTTAATACTCTGGTTAAAGAAAGGTAAAGTAAGGGATGGGATATATTTTAGAGTATTGTAATTAAAAAGAGATTAAGCTAGGTTTAGCAGATGTAAAACTGCTCAGAAAATAAAAGATACTCATTTATTTTAGAGGAGAACGCTTAATAATGATATTTTCCAATCAGGATTTTAAAACTATTACAAGAAAAATTTTTTAAGCTAATTTAAATTTTTACAATTTTGTTTTAATAGATCAAATTGATGAAAATTTGAAAAAAACTTTGCAGATAGACTTAACTAAGATGGCGCCTGGTTTGAACATACAGGTGAAACGTTTATTTTTTTTATTGCTTCCTTTATTAACTAAGTGGGTTAGTGTATAATATGTGGTTCTGGCCACGAAAATAAGGGATTGTTCTACGATATCTTACTATCTGCATATTCTACTCAACTTTGACGTTTAATGGTTTATATAATTTACAAAATATTAACTTGGAGAATTAAATTCAAATCCAAAGAAAAAGTTTTGCCATAAAATGGAAACAATTAGTTTTTATTTTGACATTGTTTATAACAATTTGGGATGTCATAAAAATGAAAAATTAAAGCTGTAATAGAATTAGACAAGATAATGTAGTTATAAATCACTTTTTTCCATAATTGTAGTTAAATTTTACCAAGAATATAGCAGGAACACTAGATGGAAAATGTTACTCGATTAATGTTATTAGATTTTCTGTGTGACTGTGGTGACTGCCGTGAAATTGTCTTAGTAAATTGATCCCATAAAACAATGTAATATCCTTAACTAATTTCATTCTAAACTTCAGAGCCTCCTTTTACCTCTTTTTAAAATATACACTATATGTGCATTGAATACACACAGATTCAATAGGTGCATCCAGTACTTCTTGAACAACTTTTTGCTTTTTTTTCTCTCACATGCATAAGAGGTCATCATTTGATCACTGCGATAGTCTCCTTCCATGTAATTATTGTAGATGTCAATAACAGTTGGTACTATTTTTGACTTGTATTTTTATTGTATTGGCATACAATTTGACAACATAAAAACATCCATTTTGTCCTTTCATTGTAGTGCAATTAAATTGTATTTGTATTCATATGAAACAATTATCTCACTGACTAGAAGTTTCGCGTTCATTACCTGTTTTGGCAAATTTTTGCGATCACCTTAAACAGAGCCAACAACATCAGTAAATTGCTTGCATGATTCATTGCAACTGGTATACCTCAGTTGAGGTATACCAGTTATCAAGAATATACCTTGTCCCTCATCACGCAAACCTGCTAGATCCATAACATTATCTGTAGCCTGATACTTTGTGTTCAATGTTCGTAGTTGCTCCCGTGAAGATCCCTGAATTCCAAATTTATCCAGAAGTAGCACAGGCTAGTACGAAAGATTTAACACCAAGACAGACACCTTTTGCACATATACATTAAAACTTATTTGTCCTTTCCAAAGCAGAAGAGATTCATGAACATAAATGACTCAGCCAAGCGCAGAAAAGATTCATCAACAGAAATGTCTCGGCCAAGCGTCAATATTGATTTCCAGCAGCTAGCGAGATGTTCATTTATAGATTTAATTTTTGCATTCTTTTCGTGTCTCACGTAATAAACTAATGTTAGTGATGTGTAAAAAAATTCCCAAATAAATATACTCTATTCTGTGGTAGGATTTTATGTCCTGGTGTCTCCTATGATTAACATATAAACATATGTAACATATTCAACATATAATACAAATGAATTTTAGGCTTGAATATAGCACCTCAATAAAGGATTGACACTATATACAATCGGATATTATGAAAAGTGAATGGTTTATATTTGTTTATACAAAAAAAATATGTGATGACTTTGAAAGCACTTTCATGGTTGACTGCTTGCAATACAGATTAGTCTGATCTGCAATATATGTACAGAGTTCCTCAGTTGTCAAAAATTTCTAATGGGTTATCGTTGTTTGTTTTATCAGCTTCTTTTCGATCCTCAATAGAATTAAATTAATTCATAACTTTCACTGGGTGCTCGATCTCCCATATCACGTCAAGTTAACTAATTTTCTTTTTTTTTTATGTAAGAGCTTTCCTGCAGTGGGTGGTGGGGGGGGGGGGGGGGGGTTTAGATCTCACAACAGCAGTTGAAAGCTGAAGGGTGTCCAAAATGTTATTATTTTTTTCTTCCTCAACAATATCACCTTGCATGAATTATAATTTTCTAAAATAACTGATTCATCGGTTTCTGAGTCTATAACAGTATAATCACCAAATCTGAATCACTAAGTGGAGAAAAATCTGTGTCACTATTGAACGAAAAAACATGAACTTGTTCTAAAGTTACTTTTATTTATTTTATTTTATCCCTTTCAATATTTTTATCGTTCTGTTTATGCTGTAAAAATTAACGTAATAGGAAGCTCTTTGGGATTAAAATGAGAATTCAAGAATATCATCTGTTTATGTTTATCTGCTGTAAATAATTTTACATATCTAACGCTTAAAAGGTTAATGGAAGAATAATGTCATTCAGTGATTGCACGACAAATATCATAAATTAAGCTGTTTTTAAAGACTGGATTTTTAATATACCAAAGGTTTTACAGAGACAATGATAAAAATATAGCTGCACCAGCTTTATTTTTTGTCTTTCAAAACAAAACTATTGCTACTTCTCTAAAATGAAATTATTTGGTATGTTAATTTGATATACCTAATTTTATAAAACAGGCTTTCAGAAGCTTAATCATTTTTAATATAATATTTCAGATGTTGTTATTTTAACCTATTAGTTTGAACTTATTTTAAAATTTCATCTCCAAAGAGTGATAATCAGAATGCTTAATAAAAAGATTTAATTACGGTATGTTCATTATCATTATCATCTTCCTTGTTTTTATTTTATTCCTCCATCATCATCGTTATCATCATTGTCTTCATCACTACTATCACTCCCTCATTCTCATCCTCCACCATCACCACTTCCAATACCACCTCCACTTCCCGCACCACCACCACCATCACCATGGATACCTTGCTAATATTTAGTGTTCAAAGAAACATTTAATGTTTTTTAATGCATTTTACTATAATCACATTTCACCATCATATCAAACTTTACATGCTAGTTTTAACGTTATAACCCATTTTTTAGGCTGTCCGTGTTACTAAACCTAAAATCCCTGAGCAAATACGAAAGAATTATGAGTTAATGTAAGTAACATTATTTAGAGTCTGATTATTTAGACTCAATACATAGAATACTTAATAGGCAATGAAAATATGTTTTAAATATTTATAAATTGCAGTAAAATATAATACATATAATATCAAATGAAGTTTGATGATGATTGGACTCCTGGTGAAGGCAACAGATTTCTATAAAGTCACACATGTTTGTTTGTCTGTCCACCTGTCAGTAATGCATTTTTTCGTTAGCCGTTCATTATTTATTTTCTGAAATTTTGCACAAAGGTGTGAGGTTATAAGGATAGAAAAGTGATAATTTTAGATTTTTAAAAAAAATTCTTGAGTTTCGGTACTGGGCCTAAAATTTCTAATTTTCTTGAAATTTGTTCTTTTATTTTGTTAAAAATTTTGCTTAGGACCTACCGAAAATTCTTGTTTGGAGGTTAGGGCCCAATTTATGACCCCAATACAAAAATCAGTGTTATTCACATTTATCTTAAACGTAAACTCTGATTATGTTGAAATTTTGGAGTATACGAAATATTTTTTCTTATAAATAAGTTAGGTCTGCTATTTTGAAAATGCTTTCGGGCCCAGTCTTCATGACCCAAAACAATAATTATGGGCCTAAAATCAACTTTTTAAAAATATTCTTGAAATTACTTCTAATTAATTTTGTATGGAGCTAAAGGACCAAAATCTTGTCCATTTACTTATCATTCTCTCATTATTGCTCCTCAGGCCTGGGCCTTGAAACTTTTCAAACTTAGTATAAAAATGACATCTCATAAGATTAGTGTTCCATACTTATTGCCAGCATTTATTTCTCTTGCATAGCAAATGCAGAGCTTAAATTACGTAGTGGAAGAATTTTTTCCATGAAAACTTTAATATAGATCAAGATTGACAGAGAAGTTAGATACAATCATCAGTCACTGAAAATATTTAGACTTTCAAGCTATGTTATTTTTGATAGCCTTTTAGATTTTCTTTATAAAAATATCATTAATCATTTATCATTAATTATTAATTAAGAATTTTTTAAATTAAAGCTTATGAACAGTTGCAGCTGAATCTCAAAAAAGCGGCACCATTGATTTATATAAAGTGTTTGCTTCATGGATATGTCCCTTTTATAGAAATTCTTGGACCTCTGTCCATCTGTTCATCTGTCAGTCAGTTTTTATAATATCTGTTCTCAGTAGACATTGATTAAAAATTTCTGAAATTTGCTGTGAAATCCTTGGATCTGAAGGAATGGTATAAAAAGATGTTAAGATTTAAGATTTAATTGTCCACCAAGGCAGACAAGTGGTTGAATTTTATGCTTTTTTAGATTTTTCAGTATCATTATTTTCCGATTCTAAAATGCTATTTCTACTTATTGGAAATTTTGAAAATTTAGGCTGACAGCATATTTTATTGCAAGTTCCTTTCAATCTTCTGGTTATGGTTGAAGAAGACTGTAGGTTGAGTAAGTCACTGAATTCTTGTCTTTTGAGTGTGTCATGGTAATTTGTTCTTGAGGTACTAGCAGCCATCATGGAGATGTCTTCTTTATAATGTGACTAAATTGAAATTTTATTCACGTTTTGATATATATCCACTGTTTAAAATTTATAAATTTGTTTGTTTTACTTCTTAGGGAGGGTGAGAAGACTAAGTTATTAATAACTACTCAGCATCAGAAGGTTGTAGAGAAAGAAGCAGAAACTGAAAGAAAACTAGCTATTATCGGTAAACTGTTAAACAATTTGGAGAATTTAATTTTCTTATAAGCAGTTCCGGATTTCGTTTCATATATATTGCCAAGATATCAAAAAGTTAAAAACGTTTAACTTCTATGCCAAACTGAATTAATATTAAAGGAAGTCTGTTAATCTCAGGATTACCTCCTATTTATCTTGGTATTACGAGTAGAAAATAATTTTCCATTTGAAAACCCAAGAGAAAATATTTTTGTGAGTTATGTTTTTTTAGTTGCATTGTAAGTGAATTTTAATTTTAGCTGCTGAAAAATCATCACAAGTTGCTCAGATCACATATGAACAAAAAATCATGGAGAAAGAGAGTCAAAAGAAAATTTCACAAATTGAAGGTACATATTTGTTATCGTTTGACTTGCTTGGGTAAACAGGGTATAGACAGTTGTGAAACCAGAATAAAAGTTGGTGCAACATTAGTTACAAATTCTTTTATTGATATTTTAGTTGATGATGCTTACCTTTTTCATAGCCAAAAGGTTTCTATCTTCTACATTGTTCTTCATCTTGTTATATCATTACTTTCATGGAATATGTTCACACAAGGTTCCGGATCTTGCCCCTCATTTTGGTTTTTTTTCTTCACCAAACTGTGCCATTTAACAAGATTATTATTACATCAAATTAGCATCTTGGAATTCTATGTTAGTAATATAATTACCATTATTATTATTTTAGCAGATTTTCCTTATATTTCTATTTTTTTTCAGATAGTACTCATTTAGCAAAAGAAATAGCTTTAGCTGATGCGGAATTTTATAAGCAAACTAAAGAGATAGAAGCTAATAAGGTATATATAATATGACAACACCAATCTTCTGTGTGAAGCCCTCCTTATTAAATCCATAATATTAGCTAAGGATTTTTCTGATTTTTTACAGGAAGCTATGAAGGGTGGTGGTGACATAGCCAGATTAAAAAACTTTTTGGGATATTAACAAAAATCGACTCTAATAATTTTTAGCATCCTGCAAAATTATGCGTCCAAAAATATTCTTTTTTTCAGATGATAGCCCAAAAGGCTCTTGACCAGTCAGAACACTTCATTTTTCAAATATTGATATCTCCTAAACAGCTTGATTGTTTGTAATAATTTTTTGTATGGTGATTTATTAATAAAAAAGAAACGCATTGTTGGTGATACTGATGACTGGTTTTCCCAAATGTATATCCACATGACCTAAAATAGTGATTTTGGAGAATGAAAAAAAAAAAATTTATTGAAAAAAATTATTTTCTTAATTTTTGGGATGTTAATGGAAATGTTCTCTAACATTCTACACAAATTGCTTGTCTAGAAAAATTCTCTTTACCAATATATGGTATAAAAATTCTCTCAACCAATCAAAACGCTCAAATCTTATAAAATGAATGTCTACAGCACAGCTTGACCATTTTTAAAAATATTTTTTACTGATGATTCAATACCATAAAATAAAAAAAATAATGGTTTTTCTCATGACTGGTTTATGGTCATGCCCGAAGGCCCAAAATAGCCAAAAAAAAAAAGAGTTGGATGTTAAAACAAATCGCCTCTAAGAAATTTTATAATTTTTGAATGATGTAAGTGGAGATGGATCTTTAAACATTCTACAGAAATTTCTTTAAAGCTCTTATTACCAATTTAAGCTCCCAACCAATCAGAATACTCAGTTTTTCATAAATTTATTTTCAGAACAGCTTGATTGTTTGTAATAATTTTTTTTTAATAGTGATTAAATACCATAAAAGGAACCGTAATGATTTTGCCTATGGGCATGTCTGAATTTGGCCAATTTTTATTCCATATTCCAAAAACACTGTTTTAAAATTTTAGAGAGAAAGCACCAATTTTTTTTTTCAAAATTTTACATAAATTTAGAGGTTAGGATATTTTGGATCCAAATCACCTGTTACAAATCCCCTATTTCGATCTTCGACTAAAACTTGGTTAGTTTTTCAACTAAAAACAATGTATTTTTATCTTTCTCAAAAACTGATTTATAATTTTTTTCAAGTTTAACGTGAAGATAAATGCACATTAAGGTGATCTTGAAGTTATCACCTGCTAAGATATTTTTTTTTCAGGTTTGTGAACAAATTTTTATCTATAAAATTGGAATCATATGGAAAGCAAAATTTATTTTTTGAAATTTAAAATATATACAAATATTTTTTTGAAAAGATGTTTTTTTTTTGTTACTTGCTCCACAATATGGTGGTTTTAGGTCTAAAATCAAAATTTTTAAATTTTTACCCATTTAATAAGTTAGCATAATGGTAGAGGACTCGTAAATTTTAACTTATATGGCCACCTGTCAAAATGTTTAGATTTTTGATACTGGGTCCAAATAAAATGATGCTTTTGAAATACTTTTGTATTTCATTCATTACATTTTTTTTCAAATCTTGTATGAGGTCAAAGTACTGTAGAGAGTATTTTTGACTCTATATCGCTACTTATTGAAACTTCTCGTTCTCAGGCCCCCTGACCCCCAACACAAGGTCAATTTCAATCAAAAGTTGAAATTTTTTCAAAATTCACTTATTATTTTTATGTTTAAATTTTGTATTTTGCTAGAGAGCTATAAATGGTTTTTCCTTATTATCCATTTATCCAATACTTATTTGTTGGTACTGGGCTCAAATATAACAATTTATTCACCAACAATTTCATTTTAGGTTTTCTCAGAATGCGTTATTATTATATTTTATTCTATTAAGATGTATGATCATAGTGGCTACCTTTTTGTTTTTATAAGGCTTAGAAAATCATTTTAGATCTAAAAATGATGATTTGGTGATAAATTGCACATAGTCATATTTCATATGCCTATCTGTACATCCATTTTTTTTTTTTTTTTTTTTTTTGCAAATTTCCAGGCGATTAAAGGCTTTTTGTATTCATTATTATCAAACTGATCCTATAGATTTTTCCTGTTTTACATTTTGTAATAGTTATGTAACCACATTTTTAAGATCATTTAACTTAAAAAAAAATCAACTAAAGAAATTATTGCACCTATATAAAAATTGCAGACATATTATTATAGAATATAATATATAATAATATTTCTTGCAAATTATATATTTTCTGCAATTTAAATTTTATTTATTATACCTTTGTTTGAAGTTAGAGGGTTAAAGAGTTTGTGCCATGAGGCAACTTTCAGATTTTATTGCAAGAAATTATGCTATTGTTTTTTTGATTTCTCTTGCTGCATAATGGCAGCCTAAAAAAATTACTGGGCTCAATGCCTTTTCTTTAAAAGTAAAGTTCAGAAACTACTGAAATTATAATTATCTTTATTTTTTTTCAAAATAGAAAAGCTGAAAATAAGATTTTATTGTGAGTTTAATTTCAGTCAATTTGTCACTAATTTCTTGTTTTTTTTCTCACTAAAGCTCTGCTTGTTATTTTCTAACTTTATTAACATATTTACTTTCACAGAATCTTCTTTGAATAATCAAGATATTAAGTCTTCTGTGCTAAATATACAATTTTTTTGATTTGAGTTAGAAACAATGAGTACTGTAATTTTAATTTTAATTTGAAAACTAAAATACTTTTGACCAACCCTTTCCTATCGCCTTAAAAGTGAATCTTTGTGATAATACATAATTTTAAAAATGTGCTACAGCAACTATACACTTTTTACCTTAGATGAAATTAACTCCAGAGTATTTGGAATATTCACGCATCCAAGCAATGGGTCAAAGTAACAAAGTATACTATGGTAATAGTATACCAAGCATGTTTCTTGACTCTGAAGCTTTTAGCAAGACAAAGAAAAAGTAATCGAATGCTTCATAAAGTTGTGCACCCTTGTTTAGTCAACTTCATTCAAATTTTCTTTGATTGATTTTGTATTGAGATAATTGAAGCTTTTAGTTATTTTTCATTTCTTTTATACTTATCAATTTATAGTTTGTACTAAAATTTTGTACTAAAATTTCTGTTGGCAAAATAATTCACTTCCTTTTTGTACAGGTTTGAAACAGTTGTGTGGAAAGCCGATAAGAGTTTCACTCAGCATTTGAAATCTAAATAGATAATCATATTTAGTGTGGCCTTAAAAATACATACAAACTTTAGCGAAATATAAGTCTTTTATTTGGTTTTTTAATTTACGAACAACTGATTTTTATTATGATAAATAAGATAACCAAATCATCATGGAGTGACCATGCTTAAAACTTTGTATTAATGCAGTAGTCAAACTACTAATTATTATTAAACAAACTTACTTCTTAAAAGCTTGTAAGCTATGGAAGTTACATTGCACTTGTTTTTAATTTTTATTCATATTTTTGTGTTCTTCTAGTATGAAATGTATGTGAGAATATGGTTTCAGAATATAACATATACTTTTGCATCTTCATGATTTTAGATAATCTTGTTGGTGGATTTAATGATATTAAAGGTTGCAATATCTTTTTTAGGAATACTTGAACTTCAATCCCCCTTATTTTTCTTCGTAGTAGATTTTTTTTAAAGTTCTTAATCAGGGAATGTTTCCTCACCAAAACCTTTTTTAAAACTAGAATTAACTGTTATTTTTTACCTTGGCTCAAAGCTTACTGTTCTTCATTATATACCAAAAGCAGTAGATTTGATTTGATTTGCATTTGTTTTAAGCTTTTTGGTGGTTAATTAAAAGATTGTCTGTTGAATTGGTCTGTTATTTTGGAATTTTTTTTATCAAGCTTAGACATTGTGAAATTCGATAATAACAAATAAATTTTATTATCTAAAATATTTTGTATTACATTTTGTTAAATTTTTTTTGTTTGTTTCAATTTTAGCACTTATTGTTATCAAAATTTAATAATTAATTAATAAATTTATTTATTAATAAATTACATCTGCAAATGTGAGTTCATAGTTATTCTTCGTTCTCATTGTTTTCAAAAAAAAAGGCTAATTAAATTAAAATGAGTTTTTATTTAATTTTTCAATGCGTTCACTTCGAAACTTATTGTGAAAAAAATGTTTGTGCGTTGTTTTTCTTTGAATAAACGAATCAGTTTTAGTTCAAAGAACTTAGAATTATCCATGATGATGTCATACTTTTTGGTTTTTCAATTTAGAGGTTTTTTATTACCTAAAATGTATTATTTCTGATGGGGCATTCAAACTCGAGATCTTTTCATAAATATTTCTCCAAAAATGATGATGATAGAAATTAGTGATCTACTACTGAACTAAAATCACAGATTTATATTATATGTATATATACATTTAAATTTTCAGAGATGTTTTACTCTGGTGCTATGGGGGGTATAGAAATATGCAGCAATCTTGTTATGAGATGTTTTTAACCCTTAAAATCCGAATACTGTAAAAATGTAGTCAAGAGATTTTTTGAATTTCACTTTTATGTAGCTTGAGATATATATCTTTTGACACTAGATAATGGTTTTAAGCTACGTGGCGTACAACATGTCGTAATTCTGGTATAACTTTTATAATTTGCGATAATAAAAACAATTCTAACATTTTTTGAACTCCAGCAGGCTTGTTTGAGAAGCAAAAAAATTGAAAAAAAGGTAAATCATGCAGGTAAAGCACCTCACTGAAGAGAATTTAAAAATAGCAACCTTTCACACAATGGCCTTCATTAGAAGGCCATTGTGTGAAATTAAGTATTCAGATGTTTTCTAACCTGGTTTTACTTTCATAACTAAATATATTTGTGCTGAAATTAATTAAATCCAGTTATGCTTTTTTAATGATTCACCTTTTTTTTTTTTGCATTTTTCATGGTAAATCTAATATTAATATATATATATAAAGTATGTCTAAAATTTGATTACAATGTGTGATATTCTTTCTGACCTCGGTGATTTTAACAATATGTGTTAGTCTAATTGCTGCAAGTTTTTCTAGCTTGATAAAAAACATAGCTATAAATTTAGAATGTCTTTTTATTGATTGTTGTGTTTTTAGAAAACTTGGGCTCAAATGCTGGTTATTGAGTTATTTATTATTTATAGAATTGTGAGTTTATAATGCTCTTATATAACTAATCTTAAATGCTGACAGCTGCTGAAGAGATACTTAAACTTGATTTAATAGGATCGAATCATATCATTTGGCATCGTAACTCTTTTATGATTTACAGAACGGCATTTTATTAGAAAAAGTCACATAAAAAAAAAAAAAGAGTGCTCAGTGTAATGCAATGAATCTTTGTTGTAGAGTTGTATTTTAATGTTTGTCTTGACAATGTCTGTCTCTCAAACTTGCTTTAAAATATATATAATATTTGAATTTTCTGCACAGGTGAAAAATTTTTCTTTGATCTTGTTTGGATTGATGCACTCTGTTAATCTGTGAATAATTGTCTGTTGCACTCTGTGATTTTGTTTACATTTATTGTGAAAGCGAAAAGGCCAGATTTGCAGCTGGAGCTCAGTTGGCAGTAACAGAAAAATTCTCCATAGAAAGGAACCTTTTTTTTTTGCTGACTCGGCAAAAAATTTATGCTGATTTTTGAAGTGAATATTCCTATTTTTACATACTTTTTTTTGCCTCCCCATTTCTTTATTAATAATGTTTGAACAGTAGAGAATGATTCAATTGAGACAATAGAGATGTATCTGATAGTATGAAATCAAAATTTATTTTAATACTTTCGACAGAGAGTTTATTTCTATTTACAGCTTTATTAATCACTGGTAGCTTAAGAAAATGTGTTGTTTGTTGAATTCTGTTCAGTTTTGTTCTGCAGATACAAATATAAATATCACATTTTTATTTAACACAAGAAGATAGTAATATACTAGCCACATAGTTCAAAATATCAGAGCCAAATAAAATATCAATCAATATATTATTAATTTCTATCTTTACCTAATAAGCACCCATCTCAGCTAAAGATATCTTCAACAAGACAAGTTATCGCTTTTGATGATCAAATTGTTGAGAATGCTTGTAGAACAGGTTTAGATGTACAAATGGATAATCATACCATACGTGATGGTAACTGCTGGTATCGAGTGTTTGTTCAAAATTTTAAAGAAAATCTGGGTATGTGAGGCCAAAGATCCATTTATTTTAGGTTTCTAATAATTTTAAGGTTTAATAAAGCAAATGATTTGGCAATGATGGATTTCTGAAAAGAATTTTCTGATTTTGGAGTAAATAAAACGAAAAAATAGATTATTCTGGTCTATTTTTTTATTTTTTTGTTTTGTTCTTAAATAGCATGGAGCCAAACTGGCGTTGTTTGTTTCTTTTTGGGTTGCACAAGATATAGTACTGAGCCTTCTTGTTCTTTTTGATCTTGTCAAAAGCGATCTGTTTGAAGTAATAAACCTAAACCTATGTCCCTACAATGATACAACAACATATAAAACGATACAGCATATGTCACTACAATATGTCATTGATACAGCAATATATAGAATAGTTTTTTGTCTCAGAATATCACAACTTTTGAAGCAGCATCAAATAAAATATGTTCAATACTCAGAACAGAAACCTTACTTACCCTTCTTAGTCAGCTTATCGAAATTTAAAATTATGCATGCATTTACTCAATGTTGCTTTACTCAATGTTATGAAGTTGTGTTAATTGCCATTTTAAAATTTTGCTTACAATCTCAGACCTAGAGATCATCTCAGATCTGAGATGCAGTTACACTTGTTGTATTAGATAATCAATCTTCTAGATTTTTATGTCATAGAAATTGAAATATGAGTTATAACAGTTGCAGTCTGCAATTATGTAATATTGAAGATACATAATAGAATATACATAACAGAAAAACAACTAGAACTATCAGGCATAAGAGGTTTCTTCAAAGATAGATTAAAATACTTCAAAACACTGTTCTGTACCCTTGGGAAGTCTCTGGACAGTCATGATCAAAAATACCAGCTGTTTTGAAAGGTAATAACTTAAATGCTTTAAAGGCACCTGACGATTGATTTCAAGGCTGAATTTACTCAATGTTATGAAGTTAAGTTTTCGTTGAAGTCATTGAATTTTGGCAGATTTTTTTGAGTGCCTAATCCCTTATTCCAGTGACAAAATTGACACTTATTTAAACTAATTTTGAAGATATTTTCTTGGCATTCTATCATTCACCTTTGCTAATCTTTGCTTGATAAAAAGCTCAACAGATTACTTCTGTTAACTGCATTTCTGTTATGCAAAATCTAGGGATTCTTTTAAAAATCTATGAAATTTTAATGAGATGCTTAATTAATTAATCTAACCCTAGATGGACCTTTCTGGATAAGGCGCTCGATTGCTTTCGCGATCCTTACATGCTTGTCAAAGATTTGACTAGGCTCGAAATATCGAGCGCCTTATTTTATTTTTAATGTATAATTACTTTTAAATTTTATTTTAACTTTTATTTGTGAATACTTTTTTTTTTACTTTTAACTTTTATTTGGAATTTTTTTCTTGTGGTTTATCTTTCTGTAACCTAAATCCCGAAGGCTTTGAATTAGTTTGATATTTTTACCTTAATTTTACTTTGTGCTGTTCAACATCTGCATTCACTGCAACAACACTGGTACGCTCTATGATAATAAAGGAAGTAAACAAACAGTCTGATTGATGAAATGAACGAATCGTTCTGATAAGAGTCTATTTACATTCATATAACATACTGTTAGAAATTTGGAACATTTGGCATAGAAAAAAAATGTCAATATTTTTAACTTAGCAAGCAAAATGTTGGGTTTATAAAAGAGACTAAAATATTCAAGAACTTCATTCTAATAAAGTCATTGATAAATTGCGTTTAATGTTGTGAAAAAGAGAGATTTATATCTTGCTGATTTATAACCTTAAACATTAGCTTACTAGAATTCAAAATGGCAACACCTTTGAGCTAAACGAAGGGTATTAAGTTAAAATTATCTACATTCAATTCATGAGGAAAGAAAATATAATAGGATCTAAAACAGAGTATAAATGGAGCTACATATGTCAACTTAATATAGTGCAAAATTTGCACTAGTATTGAAAGTTCCATACTTGCTCATCCAAGCGGGAAGTTATTTTTTTTATTGGAGGTACGGTTATTCGAGAGTCGAGGTACATGATATTTTAATATTTGGTAACAATTTGTACACATTATTGCACACAATATTGTACACATATTGCTCGAGTGTATGTCAGCCTTAAATGAGAAGTCTAGGCAGGAATCAGCAGCTTCATAATATTGGATTAATAAAATTAAAAGAATTTTTTTGTTCTAATTTTGAATCAATTTTTCTGCTTCAAATTTATGAATTTGTGTACTTCGAGAGTTTTTCATAATTTTATTTTTCAATGAGAGTGTTCTATTTGTTAACATGAGCATTTTTCAAGTACTTAGATATTTGAGTATTATTCTTTTTCTAAAAGAAATGTTATTTTTTTAAAGAGTTTTTCTAAACTAGTTACATTTTCATTTTACACACTATTTATACATACTTTTTTATGACAAGCTGTGATAATCGCCAATAATTTTAGTTTCTTAATTTTTACGATCTTACTAAAAGTTTTTAAGTTTTATAAATTTCTAAAAAAAAATATTTTCTTATCAGTTTTTTTACTTTTATGACTCAGGTTTCATTAAAGTCAGTGTTTTTTTTAAGTCTTTTTCAACTTTGACGCTGCTCTCGTGCAAATTCCGCTTTTTAAAAATTTTAATTTGAAGAATGCCGCTTGTTTCCTTATCAACAGTAGTCAGTCTATATTCGTGTGCATAAACATTTTTAATAATAATAATGTTTTTAAAATAAATAATGCTATTAAGAAATAAAATAAATAATCAGTTATTGTTAATAGGCAGATGTTTTTGTTATGAAAAATTTCGAAACAATACATATGTTTGATTTAATCACTGATCAATATAATGACTTTTATTATACAGATCGGTGGTCTTAATCAGTATCTTAGTAAAATCAAATGAGAAGAGGGATAACAATATAATCTTTCTTTTTTTTTTCTTTTTTTTCTTTTCTTTTTTTAAGGTGAATTAAAAATATAAATAAAACTACATCTAAACTATTAGTAAAAACTGCTTATTTTTACATAAATGATGTAGTTTTATACAGATATAAGTTCAAAGGACATTAAAATACACTTGTTTCTCCCAGATACCCCCTGAACTTACTATTCGTGGTTATCAAAAAAACTAATCGTTTATATTTCCAGGACTGAAAGTTTTAATTACAAATTTAGACAAAATAGCAAATTAAAAAAACTTTAGTATTTTGATGAAACAAAGAAACTTTTTTTTGATTATATCAGAAATTTTTAATGCTTTGTTTATAGTAAAAAGTTATTTTTTCTGTTCAGAATGAAGTAAGTACAATTATTTTGATTGATTTGTAAATATGGCCTTTAGTCTACGCATAATATTAAAATAGTTGAATATTTTGTAATATCGTTCATGTAAGACGTGTTGACATCGCAATTTTTCTTTTAATTTTATATTTTGAGATCACAGTTAAAGTAAAAAAAGCACTTAGCGATCCCTGAATTCACCCCCTAAATCCTGAATCATTTAAATGCCCAGATGTGGTGTTAAAAATATTTATTAAAAAAAAAAAAAAAAAAAATATTGGTCGATTCGAGCGTCTCCCCAATTCATGTAGCTCTTTTTATAAAGCGCCTTCATTTTTTTCATAGAGAGGCCTACCCATGTGATTTTTTCAAGATGAATATCATGCTTTATGTAATAAATAGCTGTATACTCACCAAGATTTGGTTAATTAGTACATTAAAATTTTAAAAAAAGTAAAAAGAAATTTTTAGGACTGGGGAATTGATCCCCATACCTCTTTTGTACTCGGATAGCTCTGTTGGTAAGACATCTGACTCCAAACCGTAAGGTTCTAGATTTATGTACGTGTATGGCCCACTTAGAGCATGAGTAGCATTCGATTCAATTTGATGCGAAAAGTTTGGTTGTTTGGCTGAGCGATTATTTACTGTAAGCTCAAATGGGAACTCTACACCAGAACCAAACCCGTGGGCCCTTGTAAAAAAATTAGCTCAAAGCTATATGTTGGCCCCACTTAAAATTACAAATTTCGTTGGAATACTTAAACTAACTAACTGTTAGAGTGAAATTTGATTTCTATTATTTTTTTATAAAATTAATCTCTTATATTGAAATGCATATATTTAAGCCTAAATATATAAAATATGTAAACTGAATAACAAATAAATTTATTAGCCTAAGGTATAAGGTTGGACGCACCCTGCTACGTAGAGATTTGATCTCAAGCATCACACTACATTGCTTGACGCACCCTGCTACGTAGAGATTTGATCTCAAGCATCACACTACAACGTAACGCAGCTTAAAATGTAACGTGGTTCGAGTTTTCATTTTTTATAAATTCAAGCTTTAATTGCCTTATTTTTCTCAGCACCTGAGTGACAACAGATTCAGAAATGGTATTTGCCCATTCTGTATCATCACACAATAGACCTTATAGTATATGCCTCACAAAAAGTAACTACAATTCTACCATCAATGGTGCATAAGTCCTTAAAAGAGGTACACCCTGTAGTATGTGATAATAAAGACAAATAAAATATAATTCACTTTGAGCAGGACTCAAAACATTTTGGTAATTATTTTTTCACCCCTTCTTTTTCTGTCATTACATTTAGTTTTTAGAAAAAAAATGTGTGGGTATTTCCAAATATTTATACTGACAGGCATCTGTATTTTCTGAACTTAATTTACACCATGTCATATTAATGTTGTCAGCTTGTGGTTTGCATGGTTCAATGCTTTAAACTCTTCTCCCTCTCTAAAATAAATACAGTGTCTATTTGGGAGATGAAAATTTAGGCAATAAACAGAATATAACATTTTGTTCATACCAAAATCATATAAACGCCATATTGATTCTGATACCCTTACGTATCTACCATCTAAGCAATTAGTAAGTGCTGGAATACAACTATCATTACCTGGATGTTATATTCTAAAATTTAGAGCTGCATTAGCATCATAAGTATATGATTGATCATAACTTGTTGTTGTGTTATTTTCTGGTGAATTTTTTGAGGTGAATTTACATGAAATTCAGTGTCTAAATCTAAATTGCTGAATTTTTCATCTAAAAATTCTCTTAAACCTTTATTGCCGGGACAAGCTTGACATCGATGAATCATGCATTCCTTGTTTGATGAATCACAAACAACTTTGTTTATCAAATCTTGTATGTAATGTCCCAATTAAAAGCATCAACTAAAAGAATAGCATTTTGGTGTATACTACAAACACAAACATAGTGAATATCTATTGGTCCAGCAAGAAGTATACACCACTTTGGTCGTAACATACAAAATTTAGAAAATCCTAGTTTAACATTTGGATTGGCTTTCTTGAATTCAGCATATATTTCATTCATTAAGATTTAATAAAAGTAATTTTGATTGATTTTAACACAATCCTTTTTCCCTGGCTTTTCACAACTAAATTCAATATCCTGGTAAAAATTGATAACAATGTCTTTTATTTCCCGTGAATTATTTTCCCTCATTTTTGAGCAGGTTTAGTTAAGATACCACTAACATTTTTGAGCGCTCCTGCTGTTCTCACAAGATATTCTGACACATTGAAGTATTCAGTACAATGCTTGCTTGCCCAAGAATCGGTTAAAGAGTTAATATTTGTATCTTTTCTAAAATATGATGCAGTGATTAGCTTCTCTTTCATTGCTTTGTACAACCTATCCAATTGTGATACCTTATTTTTGAATATCATCAATTTGAGGGGATTCAACTGAATAATCTAGTTTGGCTACATCAGTTTTGTATTTAGTAGAAAAGTTGCTACAACTTTTTTTAGTTTTGCTTTAGCATTCAAAGCACGACTGTGTTGGGCTATTATGTGTAGGTTTATTGGTGAGATATTCATTGTCTCTAGACTGGTGTTGAGTTTTTTCTTTGTGTTCATATTGAAAACCATCTGATTCATTTCTTTCATCATTATCAGTATCTGATTCAGATTTCGATTCTGATTCTGTTGTTTTATTTAAAATGTTATCACATTTTATGGCACATTGGCAACACAATGTTTGTCCAGGAGCTACATTAATGTTTTTTTCTTTCAAATGTTTTGCCATTAGTTGAGAAATGAGTTTTCTGCCTTTTAACTTGCGTTGATGTGAGACACGAACTCCACAACACTTCTTAGTTCTTTCAAAAACATTGCTAAGTAATTGTTCATGTTGAAAACATATTGTCAATGGTTTATTTTCTCCTAGTAAGTCATACCTCCATAGCACGACCTCTTGTTCTTCATCAGTTAGTTCATTAAAATTTTTTATTCCAACAGTTGTACTGAATTCATGTTTATTGCTTGGTGTTTTAAACAATTTTCCAAAAACACATGTGATATCCATTTGCTGGTAAAAAAATAAAAAATTATACATGAGAATTAATTTTAACATCCTAATAAAAATACTTTTTCAACAGATTTTTCCTTTAAATTAAATCAAAATAAAAATGGTGCTTGAATTAATATAAATATATAAACTTATGTCTGCTGTACTGCGAAGTGTATAAAGTGTATAATATAAATTAGAATTATTACATATTTTTAATTCAATTAATTTGTTTTTCTTTTCTATGAAATAACTTTCTGTTCAAGAGCATACAATTTTGTTAATGTTGTTGTAGTAGCTCAGGGAATTCAAGTAAAAGTAAGTAATCATTGGTAAATAAGCTTTGATTTAATGAATCAATAATTCCAACACAATTAATACATTTACATAGATAACCTTTGGAAATTCAATTAAAAAATTCTAATTGTTTTTAAATGAAAATGAAGAAATACTCAATATCAGAAGCTTTTAGAATTAGATGCAAATTACCGCCTTTAATTTAAAACATTCCAGAAAGCTAAGATTTGAAAATAAGTTACTATGAAAATAGCCTGTTTTTGTTTCTTTATTGTTATTGATGTAAAAGAGTGCCAACCTTGAAATTTGGACTAGAAGAAGTATGTAAATTCACCTCAAAAAAAAATTTTTTTTTTTTTCAAAATTTACATTGCTTTTTTTCAGCAATTATATACGGCTAAGTAAAAAAAAATGATTTTAAAAAAACTCAAAAAGTATATAGTTTGTAGGGAATTTTTGATGTTTTTATTTTGAATTCCTGAATTGATCATTTTTCAAACAAAAAATAATCAATAAAATGTAAATTAAAAATAGCGGATTTTGGTCCCAAAATGCGATATTTGAATTTTTTGAAAATTGTTTGGGAACCGATTGGACTTAGAAGCTCAAATTTTGAGGATTTTCATTTCTTTATGGATGCTATGACTGGTAAAAATTTAAAGAAAATCTGAGAGGTATGAATGTCAATTCTCTAAATTTCTAGATGATTTGATATGGAATTACACAACATAAGACATTATGTTTAAGATATGCCATGGTTACATAAAAAGTTATTTACAGTTTAAACTTAGTTTGGGGACACCTGTTTTGCTTGAGTTTAGACGCATTAAAATTTAAAATCATTGATTTACCCTAATATTATGGCCAATTTTGTTATAATTAGCTACAGATTAATAACCTGAAAATGTTACTTCTTGAATAAACCCGAAATTATCATAAAATTACATAGAGTTATAGAAATAAAATCATTGCTAAATTTTAACACCTCCCAAACCTGTTTGCAGATGTCAAAATACACCTGGATTTGACTTTGATTTATTTCTTGTATTCTTCTCAAACTTTATTATTATTATTTTAATGTTTTATATATATAAAAAAGAAGAAGAATCATAATAATGTTGATAAATAAACTGTTGTTTGGTTGGTTTTTATTCTTTATACCTCACTCAATTCAATCATTGTTTACAGAAAAAAAAATTTTTTTCCTCGTAGGTTTTCCTCTTATTGAAATTTTTATTTAGATATGGCAATACATATATGTTTTGTTAACATTTTTTTTTTAAATGGTTTTTGACCATTTCAATGTTATGGAAAGCTTGGTAATTTCTGCCGGACCTTGTGTTTTTTTTTTTTACTTAGTTTATTATTTGCATGCAAATAACTTAGAAAGTGCTGTGCTAAATTTGTAATAATAATAGTTATCTAGAAATAAGCGCTACAGCTTGTAACTATGCAATAAATCAAGCAATGAACGGTAATACCAGTTGGCATACTTTATCGTATAACTTTAGCACATCTCTGAGTACTTTCTACTCGTGTGCTTAAAGGGATAATGGTTAGTATTATACAAATGTAGTTCCATCATGTTTGTTTTTTTTTTTTCAATAAGAGGTTGCGAGGGAAGTTTTATTTACGGATTTTCATTTGGGAAAAACTATATAGTGTGATGTCTTTTACCTGTCTAACACACTGTAAGTAAATTAAAGTTGTTTGGTTGGTTTTCATGCTTTATACCTTCACTAAATTCAATGTCATGTCAGGTGTTGGCTTCAGACAAAAAAAATTTTTTCTTTCTTCGTAAGTTTTCGTCTTATTAAAATTTTCATTTAGATATGGCAATAGGAAATAAGAATTATGATTTATGGCTTGGTAGTGATCTTGGGTTAATCAAAGGTAAAGCTTTAAACCTGTTCTTTTGTAATAACGTTGTTTTTATAAGTTAATCACGTTCCTTCACTAGGTTTTATTGTGTGACAAAAATACTGTAAAAATATATTTTATACTGTTCTGTCTGTCTTGTTATTTGAAATTTGTCTTTTAAAATCAATTACTATTGCTCAATAATGAGGAAAATAGAAATTGCCAATAGAAATAAATTTTTTGAAATGAATAAGAATGCTTTTGATGTCCCTATATAGTTCAGGGAAAAATCCAGAATTTTTTGGTTTTTGATCATTTCAGTGTTATCGAAAGCTTAGTCAATTTCTGCTGTACCTTGTGTTTTTTTATATGTAGCAATTTTGTGACTTAGTCTATTATTTGCACACAAATGGCTTTGGAATTGCTGTGCTAAATTTGTAATGATATATAGTTATCTAGAAATAAGCGCTACAGCTTGTAACTATGCAACAAACCAAAAAATAAACAGTAATACCAGTTAGCATACTTTATCTTATAACTTTATTGCACATCTCTGAGTATGTTTTATTCACGTGCTTAAATGTATAATGGTTAGTATTATATAAATGAAGTTCCATCATGTTTTTTTTTTTTTTTTTTCGATAAGTTGCAAGGGAAGTTTTTATTTACAAATTTTCAAATGGGAAAATGCTTTATAGTGTGATGTTTTACCTGTCTAACACCCAATTAAGTAAATTAAAGTTGATGCTATATTTTCAAAAATTTCAAAACTTTTCTTATTTTCATATTCCAGGCATTACATTAGTAAATGACAGTTTCACAAATTATGGCGATATAAAGACATTAGATAAGTCACAGAGTATTACCTGTATAGCTTACCAAAGACTTGAAAAGCAGAACAATGTAAGTGCTACTTGATTTTGTTACTTGAATACTCATGAAATAAAGGCCGTGGTTGCACAACTCAAATTAAATTTTGCAAACCGACATGCTACAAAATCTATGTTGAAAAATTCCTTTTTATCACAATGGTGATTTTAGAAACTCATTTAAAGTAAGTTTATGCTATGCTCAAAATAAGCTGCAGTTCCCAACTAATCCAGTACGGTGTAATTTTTTGTGTAAAGTTGCTTCAGTATTGGAATACTGTTGTGATTTTTTATAACTATAGATCAATCAGTTACACTACTATAGTTTTTTAGTTGTTAAAGTTGTGAATAATCACAGGGTAATTAAAATTTTGAAATGCAACAATAATGATTAGGTTTGTGTTTACCAATTTATTTCTTCAGAATTTATTTTAAAATTTTTGTTGGATCATAAGTAGTATAAAAGCAACTTTACTTAATTTCCTTGAAAAATAAATATCATCTCATTGGTAACTAAATTGTTTAAAACTTTGTAATAAAAAATAAATATAAAATCTCACAGAAATCTTTTTTATTTATGTTTAAAATATTTCCTAGTTTTTTGTCGTTTACCACTTCAAATCATAAATAATCATTACACTTCAAATTTAAATAATCGTTAAATCTTTTACTCAATCATCTGATAGATGCATTTTGTCTCATGCCTACTTGGTTACTCACCATTTCTACTGAAGTTGTCTCTATGTTGATGCTGATCGAACTCAATGTGAAATTTTGTATGAAGTTAAAGAGTCATAGAGGGGTTCTTTTGGCCTATATGGCCACATGCCAAAAACTTTTTATTCACTACTGCTACTTGGTACCTGGTCTAAATTTGGTATTTTAAAATAATTTTCATAAAAATTATGTGTCCATTTAGTGGTGGATGACTTTTTTGCAGGTGATAAAGCACAATTGAATGTTTATAAAAATACTACCAGACAAACCATTACAGCTTTAAAGGGGAATGGAAATTTTTCTATATAGTTTTTCTGAAGTATTGCATGAAGTTAGAGAGCATGATTTAACATATATAGTTCCTGTCGAAAACTGTTCGTCTATATAGTTTTTATGAAATATTGCATGAAGTTGGAGAGCATGATTTAACATATATGGTTCCTGTCGAAAACTGTTAATTTCTGGTGCGAGTTGCTTGACCCAAATATGGTCATTTTTACTGAAAAGTATGTATTTGAAAAATTTTCTCAAAATCTCTTTAATAAGACCATGGGACTGTAGCGCTATACTCTATCGAAACGCCTAGAGTTATTATATGGTCCTGATGATAATCTCGTGCCCTTAGTTTAATTGGCTATAACTGTTTTTTTTTTTTTTTGGGCATTTAATTAATGAAATTTTTTTTTCCCTTATTCTATATCATTGTCATATTATATGAGCTTTTTATCCAATTTTAGCACACATTCACATTTGACACATGGTGTAAAAATGATTTTCCTGACCAAATTGCAAAAATTATGATAATCCCAAATGAGTACGGACTTTTCACTTTCATCCCTTAGATCTAGCAGAGAATTTTTTTTTTTTTTTTTCAAATTTCTAAGCTCTGTTTTTATAAATCAAATTTTCATTCTTATAGGTTTTGGTTGGTTTACGAAGTGGTGTTGTAAAAACATTTGATATTAATGCATGCCAGTACACTTCTGCTTTTACCAGTCATGATTCACCAATTAGAGGTATCATTGCCATGCCTAATGGGTGAGTTAAATTAAGTGTAATGCAAAACCTTCTGCCAAACAAGGATAGGTGCTTCGCCATATTTTTGAGTTTTTTCTGTGACGAATGGTATCAGCTGTGATCTATAATCAGTTAGATTTTTAAGATACTGTAATATTTTCTGAAATGATCAAAGTTAATTTATTTTTCTCCTTCAAAAAAAAAAAAAAGTATGAATATCTCAACGTTTTTCTAAATATTTATAAAAAGATGGTACAAATACTAGTAGATTCCTCAATTTGATATCATGCTTCTTGATTTTCTACTACAATCACTAAATTCCAGATTTTCTTTTAGTGTTAGAGCAGATTTTTTAAATTATTGACCTGAAATTCACAATTTGAACAGATTTTCTCGGTCCTTAAAAAGAAAAGGATGCTAAAAAGTTAAATTTTAAATTAGCATATTTTTAGAATTGAATAAGATGTTTTAGTTTCAAGAAAAGTATTAACTAACCAAGGTTAATGATTTATTTTTTTCATCACTTTTATTTGGATTCCCAGACATGCTGTGTGTTCATTCATGTGTATGTCACACTTTTTTAATAGGTCTTTAATACTATATTTTATTTTATAGGCCTCTAATGCAATATTTGTCTTTAAAGGAAGCTGCCTAAAAACTATGAGCGTTTTGTTTACTTTTCATAAATAAGCCATTTCTATAATAAAAATTTATCTTTTAGAGTTTTAGAAAATTAGAAGTTTTTAGTTAAAATTCAATGTTACTGATGGGTAATGAAGATCAGCAATGTATGATTTTTTGATCTTGCCTCAAACTGTGATTAAGCAATCAACAAGGTGCAGTATAAATCATATATAATTAATTTCACTGTTAGGACTTATATTCATTTCTCAAATCATATTTTTGAAAGGAAGGTACATTTTTAAATTTATTAGTCGATAATTATATTTAGATCTGTTCTTTCATGTACAGAGAGTGGTAACATGCAACATTGGAAAGATGGTGAAAGTATTGTAGGTTATAGTTCTCTTTAAGATGAAATTTTTTTGCTGTTTTAAATAAAAAGAGATGAAGCACTGATCCATTTTATGCAGATTATTGACCTTTAATATGATGGCATTATAATAGAGTTGTTATAAATAATAGAAATTTGTAGAGTTGTTATTTTGTAATTATTTAAAATTAAATTATCTTCTAAAACAATCTTTTTAAATTACTTTATTTATTCTGTCTGTTACTGATATTATAATTTTGTATACTTTTTTTCAATGGTATTTGCTTGCTAGATTTTACTAGGCTGTGGACAGTATTATTAGAGTTCTTGAAAAGATTAAAACAGTTGTCATAATCCATAATCCAAAAGGTACTGATCTCATGGCTGAGTTGTATAGGTTGCACAATTTTGTTTTGTTTTTTTGTTTAGATGGAGAAGGATGCTGGACCGGATATTAAGTGCATGGTACCAAGTAACTCTCCAGATATTTTTGCTACTGGTGGAATAGAAAATGACTTGAAAATATACCAGATAGATAATATTGATAAACCATTATTTTCTGCTAAAAATGTATGTAATTTTCAGAACCTCGTTATAGTCATAGGATCTTATGAAGAAATGGTGCGCAAATGTGCTGGGTCATGAGGTTATATTGTATATATATATGTAAATTTTAGTTTTAAATATTTTGATTAACTTTTTCACACCAAATCATTTTTCAACAGTCAGACCCCTGTGCCATTGTATTTTTGCCTAATTTGCACTTTCCAGTAAAAATTCTGTAAAAAATCTAAATAGTTAACCATAAAATATGAAATAAAAATTCACCCCATTTTGGAAATCTACAATATCACCTTTATCAAATAAGCTTATAAAAATAAGCAAAAAAAAATACAGGATGGAGTTTAGGAAATCAGATGTAAAAGTGTCAAATGACACTTTTCACGCCTTTTTTTCTGCAAAAGAGTAAAAAAAAGTGGCGCCATGTTAGTTTACTAATTATTTTTTTTGATATTTGTCAAGTCTAATACATAGTATTGCTTACAAAAAAGGTAACAGAAAGTATGAGGATATGACCTTTCAATGTAAGCTGAGGGCACATTTTAATGGAAAATTTGACAAAAACCTAGCAAAATTCTGTGATATCTTTTTTTAGTATGATAAATTTCAAAACACTGATTCAAGCATAGCACTACATTGCATTTTGCACTCCAGAAATGTGTATCTTTACCTACACCAATTTTTCAACAACGAACACACTTTCTTTGTGCTCTTGCTTTATTTGCAGTTGAAGGTAGTTAAAAATTCCTTTCAACTAATTTCAACATGTTTTCATGGGTAGGGTCGGGATTTGGACCTGTTGAGTAGTTTGAGCCACCAAATATGTGAAACATATAATTTCTTCAATCAGAAAAAGACGGAATTGCAAATGATCCTTCCCATTTTGAAGCAAATTTTTCTAGAGAATTAAGTTGTTGTAGATTTTGATATTAATAAACAGTTCAGCAATCTTCAATACCTCTTGATCTCTCTTTTTTGTGTGGTATACGGTATCAAAACCCGACTAACTGAATTTATTGTTTGTCAAAAATGACATCCGGATTCGATCCTCCGTATTGGAATCAAATAAATTAAATGTATGGATGGTTGACAACATTGCAACAAACTTGACGGATTTTGTTTTGTTCGCGTCGTTCCATCTCATGGCACCAATATCGCCGCTGAACCAAATTTTTGGAGGGCTGCCTTTTTTTAGTTTTCAATCCCAAAAATCTTTTGGGAGACCCTGTTTCCTTTGTAATGTACCAAAGCAGTCAGTTTTGTTAAAAGTAATGCTCTGGTTAACTCAGGAAACACAATTATCTACTGTGATACAATACCCTTTGTTTAGGTAACCATGGAGAAACGACAAGACTATTTTAGACGAACTTATAGTCATCAAACGACGGTAACAGCAGTTTGGCAGGAGGATTTGGGTATACGGTAGTTGCTCTGGTATATACAATAAAATTTAGCAAGTAACCAGTTTCACTTTCATACAGCATAAAGATTTCCACTTCGTGTCTCTCTCGTTTACTTGGTATATATATGAGGAAACTCAATCAATTTTTCCATTAGGAAGGTATTCATCAATCACCAAGTGTTGCTCAGGCGTGTAATTTTCTTTGAACTTTGAAATGAAAGATTCCAAAAAATAGCGTAGCTTTCGTAGACTATCATTACAATTTTCATTTTCAGTGTTACTAAAATGAATCATTTTCTGCATCTGTTTATATCTATCCCTTCTCATTAGATGTCTAAATATTGGCATAGATAATAATGTTGAAGCTTCCAATTGATGGTTGATTTCTGGATAATTCCCATGAGAATGGAAACTTCAAAAATAGCAACATTTCATCTCTAGTGGTATCCTTCCACATATTGAAAAGGCATCGGTGTTTAGCATTCATTTGTGTTTACATGGCAGGGTCATTCATAATGATTTCAGTATATTTATTGGTAAAAACAACAGTATTGTCAAAAATTTCATTTTTCAAGAAAGTTTACTCAATGGGCTAGTAGGATTGTCTGGCTCAATGTTGATATTTGGATGTGAAGTAAATTGGAATTGCCGTTTTGGATGCACTGGATCTTTCCAGTTGTGGCTATCAGACTGTGGTTACTGGTGCTGTTGAAACACGACCTTGGTGGCTGCGTCCTTGATCATGTCTCCTAATACCGCATCTATGTACCAGCACGTCTAGGAGTTTGCAAAGTTTTCTTAGGAGTTGGATCTGATTTAGAGCTGCTTTCTGGACCTGGAACTGCACTCTTAACACATTTCTTGAGCCTGAGGGATAGGGGAATTATGCAAGGATAACAGTAGAAATAGTGTCGTATATTCCTATCTCATCCCCATCTAATGGAAATTGTTAACAGCAAATGAGAAAGAAAAAAAACAGTGCAAAACCATCCTTAATCTTGGGGGTGACTTGCATATTCACGTTGCCACGCTTATCAGATATATGCTTGGTGTGAGTGGGTGGATTCAAGGGTTTGTCGTTAAGCGTGACAAGATAAAATATTTTTTTTCAAGTTCTTTCTTCAAATACTTCCAAATTTTTTTCTCAAAACCTTATTTGCCAAATATTTTCCTCAAAACGCTTCTCTGAGCAGAAACCAGATGGCTGTAGGACATACAAAGAGGGATGCAGCACAGTTCGGAACCAGAAATGTACTAGGGTAGAGTCAACATAAATATGGATCTCTCCCCTTGATGAAAAACAATCTTAGCTAGTTATTTCAATGTTACAGCTAGACAAAACAACCTTAGCTAGTTATTTCAATGTTACAGTGCACTAAAAGGTGGCGTTGTTCATTTTATCAGCAAATGAAAAATAATAAAAAAGTTCAAAAACATCCTTCATCTTGGAGAAAAATAACCTTAACTAAGTTATTTCAATGTTACAACTATCATCAAATTATTTTTAAAATGTTCTGAAAAGGTTAAAAAACACTTACTATCATATTCAGAAACATTAGATTTCTAGATATAGAAATCTATCTGACTCTAAATTGTCAATAAACCGTTACACATCTTCTGCTCTTATAAAAGTAAGTTTTCACGAAGCCATTATGGAAATAAATAAAAAAAGAAAAAAGCTTTATATGTCCTTATTTTTCTAAAATACAGACCAGATTTAACATTAAATACAACTGAAAATTACTGAAACATCCTTTCTTTCAACAATAAAGAAAACAAACAAAGAAATTACTTTAACTGGTCTTGCTTTTATTTGAAGATAAATTATATGGTGTACGTCCTTCGTTTGTGTGTCGAATGTACAATGTATTTCCTTCAGCTTCTAAAGGTTAAGCATCTGGGCCAGAATTAGGGTTTAGCTACTATGTTATTTAATGCTTGTGCTTCTATAATTATATAATTTTTTACATTATGAAAAAGTCTTCAGTTTTTTTTTCTTTTTTTTTTTTCTTTTTTTTTTTGGTAATTTGAACATGACTGCCTTTTTTTATATATGAGTTGATTCTATTGACATTATTTTTTATATTTTGGTGGAACAGGTGTATAGAAGATAAGCATACTTTGATTCTACTCGCATTATTATAATTTTTTTTTTTTTTCCCGATGTTAGAAAAAAATTTTGATAATTTGTGTCTAATTTTTTCTTTTTTTTTTTATTGCTGTTTAAATTCAACCCTTTAATTCCTTTGAAATTTTTGGTTTGCTGTCTCAAAAATATTTTAATCCAGTTTTAAATAACACATAGTCAATATTTAATACTAAACCTTATTTGCTAATAGTTATATTTTTTCATATTGAAATTCAAAACAGTCAAAGCTAGATATTCAATATTTAATAAAAAATCTATTGATAATTTTATGTTGAATGATAACCGAAATAAATCACTAAAAATTATTTTCTTATATATTGCTTGCAGGTAAAAAACGATTCTTTACAACTTCGAGTACCAGTTTGGATTTCTGCAATGGAATTTTTTAAAAAAGACAATAATAAATTAGTAGTGGGATCTGGTCACCACACAGTACGTGTTTACGATCGGCGTGATAAAAGAAGGCCAGTAATGACTATGGATTGGCATGACCATCCAATTACAGCCTTAGCATTAAAGCCAAATAACTTAACTGTAATATTAGGAAATAGTGCTGGATTTATGGGTGAATTGGATTTGAGGTCTGGTAAGCAAGTTGGAGGTTTCAAAGGGAATGCAGGAAGTATTAAAAGTATTGCATACCATTCAACGCAACCTCTAATTGCGGCTTGTGGTTTGGATAGATTTTTGAAAATATATGATGCCAGTTCGAGAAAGATTGTAAAAAAGGTATTTTATTTGTGAAAATTTTTAAGGAAATGATAATTTAAGTTTTATTATGAAGGTGCATTGGAAGGCATCCGTATATTGATAAATATAGTTTCCTGTCTGAAATTTAAATTTATTTCCAATTAGGTGAACATTTTACAGCTTTTCCATATTTTAAGAATATTGGTAATTTATGATAAGTTATGCTGCATATCTATGCAGATGTTTTTATTTGGTATCTTTTTGTGTGTAGTTTTTGGACATCAAAACACTGTGTAACTAAAAATTGGTGTTCTTTAAACCAGGCCCTGAAACCCAACATTTAAGTCATTTTAATTTTTTCTTGTAATTTTTTTGGACATGGTCAACAGAAAGTATTTAACTGCTGTCAAAATTATGGTTATGAACACAAAATGTTGTGCCTTATTTCTAGAAAAATTTTAATGGTATTTGTAAAGATTGAAATTTCAGTTCTCAAATAATATTATTTGGGAAGTATATTCCGATCCTGCTGAAATTTTTTTTGGTGTTTTAAAACTTTACCCCAGTTTTCAGGATCAAAATCATCCTCATGTTACGTTTGGAAAGTTTATGAACATTTTTAATTCGGAAGAAGATCTGACTGATCTAATCATTGAATCGGGCAGTGGACTTTGCTCCCTCTCGATTTCTCTCCAATGTTATAAAATTTCCAAAGCAGTTAAATCAGTTCCAAATTATGAAGTTTTTCTAAAATTAATTTTTACTGAGAATTCAGTAAAATCATTAGAAGTCATTTACTAGTCAAAAATGGCCTCCAAAATAATAACGTGAAAATCCACACTAGTTTAGGATTGAGATATTTTTATTCAATGGGAATCCTGGACTAGTCCAAAGATGATTTGCAAAGAGTTGAAGAACCGTAGAGGGATTTTTAAGCCTATATACCTTCCAAAAATATCCATGCCCCATGCCCAAGCCCCTAAACAATGTAAAAACGAAATTTCATTGAAATTAAATAATTGTTTTTTCTTTTATTATGCATGAAGTTAAAGAACAATAGAGCAAACTTAATCAAAAATCAAAAAAGTACCATAGGAAGTATCTATTTGCTTAAATGACTAGCTGTCAGAGTCTTGTTTTTAATGTTGTTATAGGGCCCAAATATAGAAATTTTTAAGTCTGGTAAGAGCAAGATTTAAAAAATTTTTTTTTTTGAATATTGTTGATTTTTTTGCCTGTGCAAAGTTAAAGGATTACGGGTTGTCCCTTGTCCCTCTTGCACCATATTGAAGACTATCTAAATATATATTTATTGCAAGAAATTCTCTTAAGTTTTGTTCGAAAATGATATTTTTCTTGAATATATATATATATATATATATATATATATATATATTGATATTATTGATACAAACATCGTTATTTCAATACTTCTTGTTTAGATATACACAAAATCTGCTTTGAATTGTATGTTAATGAAAACTTCCCAAATACAGGTAAGTTTTTAATTAACTTTGCTAATTATATTTGCCTTCAAAATTGAAATAAATAAACTTTATTTCTCCATTTTTTATGAGTGATTTAGCTGTCTTATTAGAATTTATTTAATATTATTATTGGGAAATTTTTTAAAAGATTTTTAAAAGATGATATTACAGGTGTTCGCGTCAGTGTTGTTTGTAATGTATATTGCTTTTTTTTTTCTTTATGAGTGAGTTTTTGTTGGATTATATTATTATTTACGAGCATTTTATAATAATTGTATATAACTAAGTCTTAAACTTAAATTTATTGAATTGAATTGAATAAGGCTGTCAATATTTATGGGTAGGCTTTTGTTTTAAGAATTTTTTTTTTAAGTCTTTGAGATAAAGAAGAAGAATTTTGCCAAATTAACTTAGTTTTGACTTGCTAAAAAGTCTAAAAAGTAAAATGCGATTTTTAAAATAAGCCATTAGAAATGTAATTTAGTGCTTATTCAACTTTAAATTAAACATGATATCTAGAAATATATAGCTTTAGATTAATTTGGAATATTGAAATTATAATTTATAAATGAATTGTGAGAATAAATAAAATTGGAAAAAAAAATCTCAAGCATTTTTATCAACTGAATTTGCTCTTCATCATAAAACCTGTTGAAACATTCTCATTCAATCTTTTCTTGAATTTTAGAGGTCATTTTTTAATTTTCAAACATAAACATATCTTGTTTCAAATTCAACAAAATTGTTGCTGCCTAATTGTTAAAAATTCTTTATGCAAACTATAGATATCTCTAGAATAAAATTTACTGGGAATATTCTTTTTAACTGCGATAAAGATGAGAAAAACTCCATGACAGATCGGAATTCAAAGTAAAGGCTTCATGGCTCTTATCAATTGCTGCAGGATCAAATGTGTGTGAATACTTGTTTATGTGTGTGAATACTTGTTTATGTGTGTGAATACTTGTTTATTATCTGAAAAAAATGGTTGTAGACTGGTGGAGCATTTAAAAAAGCTTCCTAAATTTTAACAACAATCGTTGCAAAACTATTTAAGTTTAAAAATGGCAGTTAAATATGATCCGATATATATATATATATATATTTAGTTTTTCAATCATACCAATTTATAATTGGGCTAAATTGCCAGATTTTGATGCTATAAAATATTATTTCTGATTATTTAAATTTAGGAATTTTGGAAATTTTTTCCTGCTAGTAATTTTCCATTTAAAGCTTGGTCTCTTAGTTACAGTTGAATGAGATTTCAGAGATCCATTTGTCACTAAGTTCTTTTTTATTACCATATAGTTAGCACCTGCTGCAGTTGCTGGTGAGAAACGGCCCAATGAAGATGAATTAGAAGCTGAAGAGGAAGAAGAAAATATATGGAATTCCATGGAGACTGTTAATAAAAAGAATTCTAAGGAAGCGCCTATTGATAAAAAAAAGAAGAAAAAGAAAAAAAAGAAATAACGATATTTCAGAATTAAAAAAAAAAAAAAATTAATAGAAAATATTTCATATAATTAGTTTGGAAATATTTTTGACTTGTGTCTTAGCTCTGTCATTATTTTTGAACTGCGTTTTAGCTCTGTCATTACTAATTTTTGATAAATAAAAAGGAAAACAGAAATGACAAATTAGATTCCAGAAATAATAGCCTGCTTAATACTCCGTTTTATATTTTGATAATTCTTGGGGGGAAATTTTTAAATTTATTGTTATTATTATTATTTATTTAAAATTATTTCAAAACAAGAAAATAAAAATCTACTAAATTAAGAAATTATTATTAAAGAAATTTATGTTACTGAAGGTAATTTGGAAACATAATAGGAATATTGCAATCTTTTGACTATCAATTGTAGAGATAATGTTTAAGTTCTTCTGCCAAGTTAAAAAAAAAAATTGACATTTTCAGGGACATTATGTTTAACAGGTTTTTCAAGTTTTTACTTTTAAAGTATGTATATTTTTATTATCTGTGATAAGGCGACATACTAGCTAATCTTATACTTCTGGAAATGTAAAACACCCTGAAAAAAAGTTTTGATATGAATTCAATTTAATATTAAGGTGTATATTTCGTGGAATTTTAAATTGGTTAGATTTCATGAAATTTTTTGTGGCAAATTATAAAGGAATTATAAAATTTCGTATTGCAACATCAAAAAATATTTTCTGGTTGGTTTGCTAATAATGTTAAAGATTAAATATTATGCAATGTTATTTCGAGTGCTTACTTAAGAAGTTTTTTTTACCCTCTAAGTTTTTTTTAATTTTGACTTTTATTAAAAATATTATAGAATAGTTTGATCTCAATGCATTGCAACATAAAGCAATTTAGGCCATTTCCTATGTTTACCTAGCTCTCCTCCTGTGCTTTTAAACCACAATTTAGAACTGAGATCATATGCCAAAATGGCAATGTTAATATTTAAAACAATTTTATAAAAACTATTACAGCATAAATGGTTTTGGTATGCTGTATGTTTGTTTAGATTGTCACCATATTTGCTAATGTAATTAACTTTTGTGATGTTTGCGAGTTTTTTTCACAAAAATTGATATTTAAAAATGTTTTATAATTTCATATTTGTTTAAATGAATACTCTCAATATCAAAGAATTACATCATGCTTAAAGAAACGATAAAGTTATTGGTTTAGTTCTGTCAAATTTAGTTTTTGTGATGAAGGTGGTGCGTGCAATGCACTTTATTTCTATTTTCGTCTCATAATTCTTTTAAAATTAGAACCTTTATTAATTTTCGTTGTGAAATATAACATAGATATATTATGAATGTAAAATTAGTAAGTTAATTTTTTTCTTTGAATTTGGTTATAAAACCTATTAAAGAATTTTTTTTTAAATTCTGTTTGAAAATTTTGTATGTTGGTGGTTTTTAAAAACTTAACTTTGTACAATATATGTTTTGTTTTTTTGGATAAATCACTCCCTGCAAGGCTAAAAGCCATTACTTGGCAGGAAGCTAAATGAAGAGATGAGAACATAGCAGATTTTACCCAAGTTAAGAAAATATTGGTTGACATTAGATTTAAAGGATTAGAGATGATAATCCAAAGGAAAAACCAGAATGCAGGGTTCCACAAGCAAGCATTGTATGGAAAGAATCTTTATGAATAAAACTTTTTGTGAAATTTAGGGATCTGTACTGTTAAGATGAGCAGCAGATCAAAGCTCAAAGCCTTGTGGTCATTGGGAAGGTCTAAAGGATGCTACTTTTCCTTCAAATCATCTGAACAGTGTCCATGGAAAAATTTATAGAAGAGTGACAAAGAGGCAACATTTCTGCGATGAAAAATTGATTGAAGATTCAAACAAAGATCAGGACCAACAAGGTTGAATATATTTTATAATACATGAATTTGATGTAGATGTAGACATACAACAGAAGCTATTAAGTAGAATGTTAATGAAAATTAGAAAAAGATTATGGCCCAGAACAGCTGCAAGGTCACCCTCCAAGCATGACTTGGGACTATGACTGCAATGCTATTTAACAGCTGTTGATGAAGCAGGCTCTAATTTTCTAGCAAAGAGTTCTGGTTCTTTTCTATCAATAGGCAATCTAGCAATCAGGAAACTACTGTCTTGGCATCTTCTGCAGAGACAACTAACAAGTATTAATGAAATGAGCATCTTATACTCAGATAATCTGACAAACAAAGAGAGTTGGAAGATCGATATTCAACACCCTGAAGCAGATATGGCAGTGCAAATAGCACTGCATCCACTCCAGGAGGTGAAGAAGTGATATCAGACCAGGTGGTACACCCTATCTGCCCCTTAAGGCAATTGTTGGTTTATCAACCAGTGTGTTTATCAAGATGTCATCTCGAGAAAGGTTCCCAATTATATGTTTTTGAAATTATATATAAAGTGTTATGTGAAGCTTTTTATGTAGGCATTAATGCTTTATGAAGTTATAACTATGCATAATATGGGTTGAAATGAAAATGCTTTTATTTAGAGAAATGAGATACTAAGGTAATAAGGTAATTAAAGGTAATATTGTAATTAAATACTTTTTTGTTTAACTCAAATTCGATACTTGGCTTTAATTTGAATTTTTGAATGTATTTTCTGTGCTCCAGTCTGACCACTAAATATTTGAAAAGCCTCAGCATTTAAATACTCATGAAATAGTGTTTTTCAGATGTGATTTTGATTATAGATTGTTTAATAGTATGCTGAACAGAATTTCAAAGTTTATTGATGATCACCTGCAACTTGTTAGGGTAATTTTTTTTTCTGCTAAATTTTTATAAACTTTTTGCTGACATTATATGACTTGATTTGGTAGTATTGTTGTAGAACATTATTAAGTAGTTATATAATACGATTTCTCACTGCCTCATGCTGGTAGTATTCACACTATGTCAAACTGAATTTCATTTTGCTTGAATATTTTCTTATATTTAAATGCATTAAATAATGATCCAAGAGAGATGTAGTTGTTAGCCAAGTGGTTAAGCAATTGGTTTCAGACACCTAGAGTAAAAGTACCATTCCTGCTTGAGTCAAATAATTTTCTTACCATAAGCTCAAATGGTTGCTCTTTAGTACGTCAGAACCAAACCATGAGCACTTCTTGAAATATAATTTTGGCTATTTTTTGGCTCCTTTAAACATACTATAATTTAAAGAGAAGAATAAAATAAAATTTATGTGACAGGAAACACTTGTATCCAACAGCCAGTTCATACACTGACTTTTTCTTTCTTTAAATGTCAAGTTTTAGCATTCTCCTCGTTTCATTTTTTCGATATTGTACTTGGCAGACATAAAGTTATGCTGGGTTATAAATAAACTCTAATAAATAAATATTAGACCAATTACTCTATCAAGAAATGTTTTCTTTATGTTAGCATTGAAAAACCAGTGCTGAAGATGGTAAGAGGTACCACGGCTTCAATATTACCAGGGCTAGAAAAGGGTTGAGAGTATCAAAATATTTTTTGAATTTATGATCTTTTAGATGACTTAAACCAAAGCACAGACCTAAAAACTTTCGTGCCTAATATTCCAAGAAGGGTCAGGCTTAGAGTGATAAAGTTTAAATATCTAAGTTTTGAAAATTTAGTCAGATGCTGAGTTGTGCATATCAGGCACTGATTGGTTTCAAGCTTTTACACAAGACAGTAAAAAGGTTTTGGAATAATAGTTCAAAGTGGACTGTATTTTGCATAATAAATTTACACAATAAGACATTAGCTTATGTTTTAAGGATTAAAATTGAGGTTTGAATTTGAAATTTTTTTCATGATTCAATCAGATGTTTATGAACAGGTTCAACTTTAATGGGGGCTTTATTGAAAAATTAGTTTCGGCTTAAAACTGTTTTTTTTTCTTTTGAGAAAAATGCAGCCTCTGCCTGTAATCTATTTGTCCAAATCCAAATCTGTTTGTCCAAATCTTGGATTAATTTGGCAGTAGATTAACTAACATCAGGCAGTTTAAAAAATGGGAATCTGCAAAAAAAAAATTATACACCAACTCAATTTTTTCAGAGTGATTCGAATAAACTTTTTAAGAGATATTCTGCCTAAAATAAAATCGATCCATGGCAACATGTATAATTTTATACTTCTTAATTATTAAATTAAAAAGAACATTTAAAATATTTTTTATGCTTATTTTAAATAAATGATACAACAGGACCTTGAAATAAGAGTTTTTAGGCCTCATTCCTATTGCAAAAAAACAACTTGTAATTTGCTGTGACTTTCTCAAGCCCATTCTTTATAGAAGCAACCAATATACATCAGACGTTTTTCTAGAAGTCTTAAGAGTTTTTTTATTATGCTTAATTGTAGCCTTCATCATTTTAAATACATTTTTTAGAAATTATTAGGCTTGTTTTCACGTCTGTTTTTGATACTTGATTGAATGTGTAAATTGTTTTTAGGGTAGCTTAGTGGTCACTGGTTGTATTGGTTTTGGGATTTTGATTAAAAATTTGCAATTGGTAAGCATTAAAATCTATATTCAAAATTTATAAGTTTATTGAATTTCAAATTTTTGTTTTCTTATTACTGAAAATCTTTCTGGCTCTGCCTTACTTTCTTGCCCTTTTTTCCTACTGAAATGGTTATGACATAGTGTAAAGTTTTGAAAAATGGTAAAAAATATGTGATTAAAATTTTATTTTTTAAGGTATTATATGAAATGATATCGCTATGGAATAACCAATATCCAATGAGACCATTTTATAATGACCAATCAAGCCACTTTAAATTGGTTAGCAAACCTTTTAATCTTTGTTTAAGACAATAATTTAGAAAGTGATGTCTTTTCAAGTGGCTGTTTTGTTTTTGTAATGAAATTTCCAAGAATAATATATTATTGCATTGAAGGGTTCTTTTTGTTAAAATCTTGTGATAATTACCGTTTACCGTATTCATTGAGGCTATTACAATGAACATAGCAGAATACTGCAACTTAATTTTGGTGATTTTAACATAACTCAGTTAGATCCATTAAAATCCCTTTGTTGCATGTAAATGTAACAATCCAAACGGCCAATTATTATAATGGTTTTATTTACAATTATTCAAAAAATTTTTAATTACCTATTAGATATAATGCAATAATATTATAATATTATTAAATTATGATCATAAAAAAAAATGGATAAAAGAAAAGAGGATACCAAATAAGAAAGAGGGATAATTAGAGGAACATGATGCCATACGAAATAGATAAGTGGACTAAGTACTTAAAAGAAGGTAATATTATAATGGTTTGCTTGTTTTTTAAGTTATGGTTTCTTCTATATTATGTGTAAACTCTCTTTTAATTTAAGGACATACTTTTTGTTTGAAGAGAAACATTGGTGCAACTACCCAAACAATTTTTATTTATTTGGAGGTGTTTGTATTCATGAATATGTTTTATTTATTTATGTGTCTGTGGAACTCCTCATGAATCCCAAAATGTTCGCTAATCCTGGTTGAGAGATGTCTTGTGGTCTTTCCAATGTAACAAAATTCACAGTTTGCACATTTAAACATATATAAACGATTGGATTTAGGAGAATTAAGTAGAGAGTTTTTTGTTATAGTTCTTGTGATAATTTTGAAATTTTTCTTTGTATAGAATCACAACATTTACCAGTTTAAAATAATAATTTTTAATTTTTTTCCTTCTTTGTTATTTTTTCGTTAGGTTGTTCAAATTTAGAAGTCAGATGATTTTTAATTGTATTATCAGTAAGAAATGGAGAATGGTGGTTTTTTTTTTTTTTTTATTTGTTTCGATGAACTGAAAGTCAAAATTGATTCCATGTTTATTAATTATTAATTTTGGATGTTTGATCTAATAAGGTTTTTATGAAATCTAATTTATATTTGAAGCTCGTATAACTGAAATATTTCACAAAATAAGACCTGAATAAGTTTTTTTCTTAAAAATGCTGATTATCTAAAAAGAATTTTATCAGTTAGTACACCAAAAAGTGGTATTTTACTAAAATTTGATTTTATTGTGGTATCTTGAATTTAAATAATCTAAAAATAAGTCAGAATCATGTTTGTTTTTAAAAACATGTGAAAATGCTATTGGGACCCCATTCCTACATAATTATTCATAATAATTACCATTGAATAAAAAGTGTGTGTTGGATGTAGAAAATAAGAATAATTCTTTTAGTGATTTTTAGTAATTTTCATTCCAGCAGCTTATTTATCAGTAATACATCCTTATGGCATGTTTGTGTTGAATGATTTTCATTCCAGCAGCTTATTTATCAGTATTACACCCTTATGACATGTTTGTGTTGAGTGATTTTCACAAATTTAGAATGAAATTAACAAATTGAATGAAATTAACAAATAATTTGTTTCTGAAAAAAACATGGCAACCAAATTTAGATTTATCACTTTCTTTTTATATTAGTGGTTATGTGAGTTGATCTTTTGTGGCAAATTTGCTTATTACATTTATGACGCGAATATTATAAATATGGTATATTTAAGGATATAATTACATTTATTTATTTTTTACAAAAGAAAAATTTGATTGATTTTTCATCAATCTATAGGTTTATTCTTTAAATAACTCTTATTCTGCACTAGTTTTAAATTTAAGGATCGGCGATGAAACAAAAAACAACAATAGAACAATATATATAAATAAGTTTTTTGATATATAATTTTTTTTTTTTTGTCCTTATTCTATTTATATTAATATTTTTCCATTTATATACTCTGTGAGTTCTATTATTAAATAGATAAATTATGATCAAGAAGAAAATTAAACTTAATTGCTTAACTATGTGTATTTACGCAGTCAACAATGGGTATAGTTAATGTAAACAAGCGTTTTAACATTTTTGTACTAATGCTAAGTCCCTCATCCCACTTATTTATTTGTAGAAAATATTTTTGTATATTTTGATTAAAATCAATGTGTTCCACATGTCATCTTATGTTTTTGTTATTTTAATAAAAGGTAGAAATTGCTAAATTTTTTTTTTTTTTTGGTCATGTTTTAAATGAGTTCTCTTGTCTTTATTTCTCCCAGACACAATTTCTGAGAGAAAACAACTTGAAAAACAAACAGACTTTGGCCGTTGGCCGACGATTATTTTCAGCCTTGCATTTGCCTGGTTGAAAGTAGTTTGTAAGTGTTGTAAAATCACGATTTAGAACATTCTCCACACAGAGCAACCATCGTGCACTGTACTGGGAAGGGAGAGTAGGGGAAGGAAGGGAGGGAGGGGTAGAATTTTTCAAGATTTATAAAAAACCATGACTTTCATCCTTTTTCTATATTTGTTTCTAGTTTAGGTTTTACAGGAGTGCCCTAGATATCCCTTCAGAGTATGTTACTAAACAGATTGTACTTTATGGGTATGCTAAAAGTGTTTGTCAAAATGGCTTAATAAAAGTTCAACATATTCCACACTTATGGAAAAGTCGTGTTCAAAAAGGTAGATATGTTCATAAAACAAAGCTGTTATATGTTCGAATTTGTCTGTAAGATTTTGTCAAGTTGCATTACACAAGACAACACCCTTTCCTATTTTATGGTAAATAAACATCAATTCCTCTATGTGTAAATCTTTTGAGCACTTTTCTGCAAAACCGCTCTTTAGATTTTTCTGAACTTTTACAAAATAATTCTTTGTCTTAAAAGCCTATGACGTTTTTTTGCATTTTAGATAAAATATCTTGTTGCGTAATATTCACCAAGGTCTTATTCATCAATGAAAAATTTCACATTTGTGTCAAATTCTGGTGCTCATATTTTGAAAAATAAATAAGCTTTATCTTCTCATTTGATGCAAAATACTATAAAAGAATATTAACCTTGGGTATAATTCCACTAGAGATGAATTATCAAGTGCGAAAATATTACAAATTGCCTTACTGAGGAATCAGTGAAATTAAGTCAGTAGTTATGCATTTATTTTTGCATAAACATTACTTTGATTTTCTCACGACGAAATTATGATTAAATAGGGCTTCTAACTGATGAACTATATCATCTTTTTTAGATTGTTCTTTTATCAATGTTAAGCTTGCAGGTGTTGAACCTAGAGAGGGATTTACCACGTTCTTAAAAGAACGATTCACTCAAAATGGCCACATACAGTTCCAAGTAACTTTAAAACAAAAAAATGATATTGAGGCTATTATAAATCACAGAAATGTAAGTAACTAATTATATTCTTTTTGGACCCTGCTGATATTTCTTTCATAGTGTTCCCCAGGAAGCCCTGGCATTACGCAAAAATATTGGTCAGTATAAATTTGAAATTTAACAGTTATGAAAATATTTAAAAATAATTATTCAATATTGTGGTCTTATAATCTAACTAATAATATATATTAATATATTACATGCCTGTTGTTTGGTATGAGTTCTTAATTTTTTATCCACAGATAATGTAAGTGAGCAGAAATTTTACGAGTCATGACATTCAAGTATGCAAGAAGACCAAAATTTTTATAGCTCATGAATTAAATATCATTTTAATGAAAAAAATGAAAAGCATTGCAATAAAGTTATGAATTAAGTACTAATGAATTAATGAATTAAGTACTAATCGCGGAATTGGTAGGATATTTGTCTACAGAACGAAAATTTACGAGTTTGACTAAGACCTCTGGCAGAAATTTACTTTCCATGTTTTCTCTGAGTTTCTGAGCAAAACTCATTGCGTAATGTAATGCTAGTTCAATTTGGTCAGGCTGTTGGATTGAACAAATCGTAGGCTCAAATGGGCATTCTATCTACTCCAGACCCACCACGTGGGCACTTCTGGAAATTTTTTCTCGCCTATTTGTTTGTTCCCCACATTAGATATAACATTCTCACTCTCACGCAATTAATAATTAACGATTCATCTGAATTCACTGAAAATGACTTTATCAGCAGATTTTAGTATTTGGACTACAACGCTTCGTTGGCTACACAAGCTAAAATAAAAATTATTTATAAACAACAATTGGAAATATAGGAATATAAGTAATAAATTATCTCACAATGAAATATAAAAAATACCTATTTGATTCAATATATAAAAGTTAGTAATTCTCACAATATTTAGCATTAAAAATTTTTATGCAGGATAATAAGCTAAGACAAGAAATGTTCATTTTTTCTCATATCAAAAGGAAGTATATTATACAGCTATGAGCCAAAAGAATAAAAAAAAAATTCTTTTTAGCAAAGCTCGATTTATATTTATGCAGTACCATCATAAATAAGTAAGTAATTATATTTAATGTTGGGGCTAACAAATAGCAAGCTATATTTCCAGAAGGTTTGGTCCTGGTGTACTTATTTGAGCTCATGGTAAAGAAAATCTTTGGTCTCTAAGGGTTTAGAAATTTCTGTACAAATAAATGCAATTATTTCTTATCTTAACTTGGTGAGATCTGTTGAAGATAATCTGTTACCAACAATTATACGTTTGATTGATTTATATTTTAAAAAGAATAGATATTCACCAGAATTTTAGATCAGAATTCAAGTTGAAACTACTGTAACTTTTTTGCTTTTAGAGATATTAATCTGATCATTTATTTTTACATTATGGAAGTTTTTAAACTCATTTTTTGGAAGTATTTCATTACTGTTATTTCTCAAAACTTAAAACAGATCAATTTAATCCTGAACATTTGGAATTTGAACAGCTAGATGTAATATCTTTTAATTGAAAAGTGGTAAAAAGCAATTTTTTAATAGCCAGATGTAATATCTGTCAATTAAAAAGTGGTAATAAGCAATTTTTGAACAGCTAGATGTAATATCTGTTAATTGAAAAGTGGTAAAAAGCAATTTTGAGTGAAACGGAAATGCAAACTTGCCACGGATCATTCGATTGGAACAACAAAAACACCTTTAAAATAGAACCCGATTATTTTAAACGAAAAGTTAGAGAAGCATTGGAGATTCAAAATAACACATGCTCTCCTAGAGA
>JAUZNK010058391.1:0-31738 GCA_035046665.1 Euphysa ruthae
CTATATTTGACTGATATTTGGCATAAGTCTCTGATATTTGGGGACAGAAAGGAACCTCTCCTGTTAATAAATACAAACTTCTGCCATACGTATTCTTACATTCTCTAATTATAGAATCCCCATTAGGCCCTTTTTCAACTCAATGTTTTGCAATTCAGACAACAGGTAGTACTTAAAACGACTTGTTTGTTAGGGTCATAACTCATCCAAAAAAATTCGAAATAACCTAAAATTTGGCAGGTACATAATTTTTCACAAAAAACCTCACAGAAACCCAGAAATTGTTTTAAGAAATTTTTCAGGGGTAAGATAAGGGCTTTTCACAAGGTAAATTTTGACATATTAAGTGACAACTCAACCAAAAAATTCAAAAAAACACTAAATCTGGTAGATAGATGCTTAAAACAATTATAAGAAAAAAAAATATTTTTAAAATCACACAACAAGTCTATATATACATACAGCCATTTAAAGGATTTTCAGGGAGTAAATTTTGACACATTGGGTCATAACTCAACCAAAAAATTCTCAATAACATGTACACAAAGCAATATGTTTTTTTGAGCAATTTTTCAACATGGTAAGATATTGGTATTTCTGGGGGAAATTCTGAATAACAAAGAATTTGTACTGAAATATTTTTAAACACTTTTTTTCCAAAAATATCAGACTGTGTGTATCTTTTATAGGCAAAAAACAGAATGCAAAAATGTTTTATATATTATTATCAAGTTATGCTTTGGAAATTCTAAATTTTTTTGTATTGCAAAACTTGCACAAAATATTCCTTACATTTCAGGAAACCAACATAAGCAAATTTTATCAATTGGAAAACAGAAATATAATAAACCAATTAAGTAATGCTAGTCATGTACAAAAGACCAATAGCTTAACTGAAAATGTCTTAATGCATGTTGAATAATATTAAAATTTAAGTTATACTAGCTTTAGTTTAAAAAAATCTACCACATGTTTAAACAAGATCCAGACTCTGGTTTATCATACCCGTATTTCAAATGTTCTGAAAAAAAAATTATCACTGAATTGGCTGACAGAGCGTTTTAAGGACACCAAATGCAATAAAATAAAAAGCATAATGTTACCTTACCAGATTCAGATAGTTTTTTCTGCACCCCCCAACTCCAGATTTAAAAATTAAAATAAAGTACTTTTTTTAAGATTTAAAAGTTACAGAATAGCTCTTTAACATATGTATAACGCTTATCGGATACAATTTGGAAGAGATAGAAAGTTTCACAATCACGCTTTTGAATTAAGAAAAAAAAAAATTCACTAGATTTCAAACCCCTACTTCTCCGCCACTTTGGTTCTAAAGAAATTAATTAAATCCTCTGATCTGTGCAAAAACCGTTCCGATTTGAAAATATTCAGCAGTACCCTGATTAACACTCATATCAACATGCAGCCAATTTATGGTTCTATACTGCTAGTAGTATACCATAATATTTAAACAAAATTGTATAAATTTATTTTATGCACTTTTCAAACTCAACTAAATGATTTGTTGAGGCCAAAACACAAGGCAGAGCATGAAAATAAAGTTGAATCAGAGCATTGCATAGAACACGCTTTAAGGCTGGTGCTAAGAAAGATTGTTTTCTATATAAAAATCTAAGCTTGGAATTAACTTTATTTTCATAAGCAAGTCGCATAAGCATCACATACTATACGGATTTGAAAAAAAAAAATAAATAAAAACTGCTCTATTGAAAATGATAAGCTAAATCTGTGTTCTAAAGTTTTCGACGCTAAGTAAAAAAAGGAAAAGAATAAAGATTCAACTCACACCTTTAGCTCAAGTTTGTTTATAAAATATGCTACCATCATTAATTTTTCAATCCCGCCTCTTTTAGATAAAAATTCTTCAGAACCGATCCGATTCATTCAAATTTTAAAAAATAGCGATACTGAGAAGCGTGCACGTAGACACTTTGCCTGGGTGTTGTGCGAATTGAACCCAATTTTCATTTAGAGACTTGTCTGACTAGGGTATATCAGATTATGCATACCCATGAATGAATTTACCTTCACGGGTGAAGACATCGATCAGCTACTTGGTGGGTCTGGACCCTTCAAGTATGAACCCATCTAGCAACTACTTGCTGAGTGTGGCCCTTCAAATTATGTGGGAGACAGATTGCTCACGTGAGGATATATTCGCCATTTAGACTTTCCTCTAGGTTAAGTTGATTGCTGTCGATGCTCTGGGAAAAATTCAGCAAGATAACGGAAAATACAAGACTAGCACACAGGTCTTTGTTCCTTGTCATAATAACCATACCTGAGCAGAAATTCCATAGGACTAGCCAAAAATCGAGCATGTCCACTCACTAGATAGCATTGCAGAACAGGCCCTGCACAACCTTTATTCCTCATATGGCAATAAAGAAATTTTGAGAGAGGACGTGGGAAATAATGATCGCATTCGCAGTTAGGGCCATTCCATCGATTACCCGACTCTGGGTCTGTGGTCAGGTTTTTCTGTGCAGCGATGTTTCCCATGGAGATCAATGTTTGCTCTTCTACCAGCAACAAGAGACAGGAAAAACTCAGTTTAAACTGAAGGATATATGGAGCAGCTCTCTGCCTAGTCACGTAAATGTAGCTATTGTGCGTGAATTGGCGTTTGAAAGGGACGTAACAGAGCACTCCTACAAGTTTGAAAATTTTGGACTCACGAGAGTATTTTTCCACACTGAATATTGCCGTAAAGGCTTGGGATGCATTCAACGCAATACATGCATTTGATTTCATGGCCAATGGATCACAAGGTCACATTGGAGCCTCACTAGAAGATCATTGTCAATAGCTGGCACTTTTGCACAAGCACCAGCCCATTCCGTCACAATTGTTTGCTTTGTTTTGGTCTCGTCAATTGTAGAGGTAGCAATAGATCGTAGTATTACGACTGATTTCACTGACTAGGTATGTCAACACACACGCAGCTCGAAAATTGCACGAGAAAAGACATTCTCAATTTCTGGGAGTCATTGCCACTGACAAGCTTCCAGATCCGGGTAGAGTTACGACCGCCACCTCATTAATCTTTAGCTATGGCACACATATATATCCGGTAGCCATTGTGTAGAATGCCGGATCTCATATGATGTTGTTGTTATAACATGGCATAAAGTGGAGTGGTTCGACTCATTCAGTCTGTCAACAGATGCCGACGAAATCACACTTGGGTATCGCACATTCTTTGGGAAGTGGCTTGCTCAAGTTTGTAACAGGCTTGGCATCGAAGGTTACAATTATTACACCACTGACTTGTAAGACTTTAGGCCGAATTGGTCTATTTTCACATGCCTCACTTGAATAGTGATAAAAAATGGCGGAGCAATTGCACCAAGGACTGAAGCGAGGAAGGACAGTAAGTCAGCTCCATTTTAGCCATTTTTCATTGGATTAAGAACGTTGGTCAGCCGAGGTCCCTGCAAACCTCAAAATCCTTTCTAGATTCGGTTTCCTTCGGTATGCAGCTGGAATATTAAGCTTACCATTAACCACGTTCTTAGCCATGTTTTGAAATCGTGGATGGAGAGATGCTGGGGCTGTTTTCAGCTCATACTCTCGCTAGTATAATATATAATATATATAACATGCCTTTTGCTAAAGAGTTTTACCGGGCCCCTTACCCACACTATGCCAAACGCCGTCAAAAATTTGACATCTAATGTGCTTGATACTGTTCTCAACAAAGCTTATTATGGCCCAGGAAGTTTTCAGGGCATTGCTGCGCTCTATTCGAGACTACCAAAAGGCGATGCCTAAAGAAGAGTGTCCGGGTGTGGTTTTCTAACTAAGAGGATTAAATATGCAGATTTTTTTTTCTCCACTTAAGGGAGTAATAGTAATAACTTTTATGCCAGCATTCGATTTTGTGGATTGTTGAGATGCTTATATATTTTTATTTTTAATAGATACAAGTCGGGTTTATTCACTGTTTGCTCTACTGTAGTTATCTCAAAAAATCTTAAATGTTAGCCCTTTTTGACAAATTAAACCTATAAAAACTAACAGTTATGCATTGGCTGTAGTTTGTATGTGCTTGGAAGCTGTTCTTTTCACGTGGTTTCGATGTTAATAAGAAAAAGCTGATGATTTTCACCCTACTGCAGCACAAATTATTGTCTTTCAGATAAATATAAATTAATGTAAAACATGTATCCTGGCTTAAAAAGAATAGCAACATTTTTCACCAGTTTTGAAGTAAGAGGAGAATGCAATGAATTTTCATCAGGTACTTACAACGACATTTTTGACTTTTCCAGAAAAACTTTAAAGACAGGTGTAATTGACGTAAGGTGGCAACCAAATTACTACTCATCATTTGGTAACTCAACCAACTCATCTTTTCTTACTGCTACGAGTTGATCTAATTCAGAAACAAACACAAGTGCAATGTCATCAACAAAAATAACTGAGAAATTTGCAACGGTGTTGTATGTTTTGTGGTTTCAAAAAACTGAATAAAGATACCAAACTCATCTTACTACAATATAATAACGTTATATTAAAGATCCACCAAAAGTGTGAGGTCACAAATGATTTAAATGGAATTTAAACGAATAATTGGTGGCAACTTCCGTAGTTTACCAGTTTATGATGCAAAATACCATCTCAATTGTTACAAGGCATATATGTCAAACAGAAAAGACAAACCCAATGAAAGCAATTCAATTCATGACATTGGTTTTGAAGAACTCCTAAAATCTGTCAATCCCTTGTTAGAAGAAGGACTTAGAAACATAGTCCTTGCTCTATAGAATTCATTACATAGTTACAGAAGTGACATTCTCAATGCCAAAGCAATTGGCAAAGATGCTTTGGAAACTTTCATTAATAATACATAGGTTGATAGAAGCGTAACATTCTGGGAGCCAATCAAAAACTGAATCTTTTTACGTTTTTTTCTGGCAACAAGAAGAAATCTACAGAAAATCTGAGCCAACAATAAACTTCAAAGAGCATCAGAATTTATTTTCAAGGCTGATAACTGTATGCCAGTCTCGTCAGATTGATCTAAAGGATGTCTTAACCCATAAGCTATCAGTAGTACTATTTTTAATATTCCAACCAACAGGAGAGATGAGGAAAACAAATAAAAGTCAAATACTAAAAGACTTGGAAGAGAAACGGCTCCAAACACCTGTGCAGTGTTTGGTAAATAAAACTAAAGACGCTTCAAGAACCATCATCGATTTCATGGCACTTATTCAATCATTAAATAAGTCTGGGTTGATAACATATGGAAATTTAGCAGGCCGTTTGGAATCATCTGTGCTGACTAATTTCAAAGAAAGTAGCATCTTCTTGATAGATACGACATTGTTAACTTTAGTAAGTCAAATGAGAGGTGCAGACGCCAGAAAAAAGATGTTTCTGTAGTTGAAATCACTTCATATAACCAGATGTTACCTAAAAATACAGTATCTTACCTAGACAATTCAACTAACAAACGTGATCTTGTTACATATATCTTCAGTAAATGCGAAGAATCTATACCAATAATACTTTTCCAACAACAAATTGTCTATAGTGCGAAAATGAATGGCACTTGCATGGAATAAAAAAACGGCCAATTTACAAGATTGTATTTGATATGTGACCATGAGGAAACAGACAGTACGATGTTTGTTTATGCCGAATACTTAAAGAAAATAAGGTATTTATAATGTAAGTTACCTGCGATATAAACGATTTACCCAGAAGAATTTGTCTGGAGAGAAATTGCCACCAACACTCGACTCTTTGACTCTTCATCTTTGTCGAGCAAACTATCAGTGTTTTATTTGGAAATTTGCATATGATGCTATTTTGGAACTGCCTTGGCCAGTAAGAAATGGCTGGAAAAAGTTAGATGACGACGACATTGTGCAAGAAAAACTGTTAAATGAAACTGTGTCAAATGCCATTGTTGAACTTCTAAGATTCAATTGCAAGAAAGGATAGAAAAATAACACTTGTTGATGCCGTAAGGCTAAGCTCCGTTGCACCGACGCATGTATTTGCCATAAACGCCATAAAACAAAACATCCGTGAGAACATTAATGAAATTTTAAAAGTTTCATCTTTCAGCGCACAAAAAATGGCAGTTCAGTGGGTCTTTTAACAACTTCACATTACCAAAGCATCTTGTCTTGCTGCTGAAATGGATTATTGTTGGGCCAAATAAAGAAATACACGGAGAGAGTAGAAGTACAGATATAGACAATGATGTATCAGTTATATCACAACATATTACAAGCAGTAAGATTAGAGAATCAAATCAGATACAGATAACAAGAACATTCTGTCAGTCAATGCTGTGTTACCAAGGAGACTTCAATTATACGTGTAATTGAAGTTTCATTGTATATGTGTACACATGTACAATGAAACCCCAGGAGCAAGGATATTTTAAATGTTCTTTCTGCCCCGGTTTTTCTATAACTTATGATAAAGTATGCTCTAAAAAACGACATTGTAGCCGCCACAAAAACTAAAACTGCAAGAAATGACAGGTTTATATCCCTCCTATGATTTTCCAAAATAAACTTTTATTTTTTGCAATTGACAACATAGATATCCAAATTGATTCACCCAATGGGAAAGATCAACTTCACGGAACAACCAAGGTAGTATTTCAAGAACAAGACATAGACAAAATCTACAATGTTTATATATTTGAACGAGGCCAAAAAAAAAAACGTTTATCCTGTTTAGAATATACTGTACTGTTCTGAACTAAAGCCTAAAAATGATTTTTATGCGTGCTTTGATAATGTCAAGTCTAGAAACAAACTAGATTTATATAATCACTGGGACTTAGCCTGGGCATTTGCAAGAAAGTTTTGTAAAAAATCCCGCCTGATCTGCTCTCAACTCATTCCGACCCATTGGTTAAATTTATATACTACTTTAAAAATTGTCCAGGGTAGTAACATGTCGACCAAGCAGAAATAATGATAACAAGTCGAGATTTTCACACATTGTGTCTTAAACTAATTGTTAAATAGTATTACAATTTTTATTTTTGGTCAATCAAATAAAGACATTTTACAGACATTGCATTTTCAAGCCTACCAAGATATGTAAAAAATCATTGAATTTGAATTTCCATGAAGATGATAATGGGATTAAGTTATCTCTCAAGAAACAGTTAAAAAAAAAAAAAATTTTTTTTTTAAGGCTTATTTTTTTATTAAGTTCAATAAACTCAATTCCATTATAATTTATTTTCTAAAAACAATCCTACAACAAAAAAATGTTATATATATATATATATATACTGTATAAATATAAAATTATATATTTTATAAATAAAAAATTATTAAAATTCTATTACAAAAAATATTTTAAAAAAGATGGTTGATTTGGATGGAGCCACACATACAGAAAAACTGGCCAAATATGTAACACCAAAAAGTGTTAATAACAATAACTAGATAAAATAAAAGAGCAAAAAAAAAGAAAAGAAGAGAATATTAGTATAATATGGAAAAACAAAGTTTAAAGAGATCTAATTCCATGTGATTATGAAAAAGATGCATGTATAATTTATTTACTTTTACATAATTTCCACATTTGCCATAAATTTCTAGAATTAGAGTGAAATTAGGAAGTAGTCTGGAATTGACTCAACTGTCTGGAAAATGTCTGAAAATCACCTTGATGAAAAAATTAGACATTACCTGAACAGGATCCTATGGATTAACTTATTAATTTCTTAAATTTTAAAGCAGCCTTGATTAGAAATTTTTAGCTAACACCATGAATACATTATATTAATAAATGGAGAAGTAAATAACTCTTTTCTTCTTTTATTTTACAATTATTACACTTAACTATATTGACAGCCTCATATTTAGGGTGATTTTCACACCAATTTAAGTGTCCAAATTTGCTATTTTGGTTATTATTTATGTTTATATATAATAAATATTTTATTCCTGTTATTAAGAAGCTCACTGGAAATGTTATGTCAAGCAAGAGTTTATTTAATGTAATATACCTTTAACATCACTTGTGTATATATATTGCGATATGTTAGAAAAAGTGTATTTCATTTCATGAGAAGGAAAGTCAGGAGCAAAAATTTAAAAATTTCTTTCTCAGACTAGAATTCTTTCAAAGCTTGAATCCCTTGGTTCAAATATTCTGGGAATCCATTTTACTAGATATTAATTTTTAACATTTTGTCTTTTAAAATACTAAAAAGAAATCCTCTTTCCAGGAGATTATTTTGGAACAAATGTGTCTTACAATTTAAGCAGCTCAAAGAATCATGGATTTGGAGTTGTTTGCACGTTCTTTGGAATTCCCAGTTGTATCGTATCATATAGAAAGCCCACACTCCAGTGACCTCTGTCTTCTTTGTCTGTTTGTATGATGTAAAAATGAACTCATTTGGATTAGGCATCTAGTAGAATTTTAAAAATGTTCATATGGCTGTGATCACAATGGGTGATTTTTTAAATATATATATCTTGATGTAATAGGCAAAACCAATCGCATGAAAGTTCTCTTTTTTATTAAGTTTCTTAGCTGGATAGATGATTTTTTTAAAAGTTGCTTCCTGCAAGGCTATAAGGCACTAATAGGTAGGGAGCTAAAGTGGAGTTAAAACTCTAAACTTACCTTACCGAAGTCATACTCATATGCTGGTTGGGTGATGCCCGGGTTTGAACCCATGATCTTGTGGTTGGGAGTCTGATGCGCTACCAACTGAGCTTTAAGGAATAGCAGTTGGATGGTTTTTGGGGAGTAAGATGTAAAAATTTCTCTGGGTACTACCATGAATTCCACTGGGGCTTACAACGCCCCAGATCTCTAATTATTTTGATACGTTTGTTCGTTGAAAGACCTCACTTTGCTCGGTCAAAATTACCAGATGGATAACTTAATTTCCATTATTTCCAACCCAGAAATAATAATAATATAACGATTGTAACAAGTTCTGACATTGATTTATCAACAAACACCATGTGACAACCAGAGCCAATTATTCTAGTCTTAAGGTAAGGAAAATAGTATTGTAAAGTAACAAACTAAGTGATAATAGCATGTGCAATGTTTTAGGAGGAATTTTGTCTTTTCACACTGATAATTGTTAGAAGTAGTTTATTCTGCATAACTCAAAATTTGGTGAAATGTTTGGAAATATTTACATTATTACCGTTTATTTCCATATGATGGATGGTAAAAAAAAGGTGATATCATCTTTAACATTTGTGTTATGTTATTTAAAATTTAATTTCTTTTATTCTGTCAAAAAATTTTTACAGTTAAACCAATAAAAATATTAATATTGAATTAGACAGCTTACAAAATACTTGAATCCAGACTGAGTTACTGCAATGCTTTATAAAGTTTTGATTCTTGGCTAGTTAAATTTGATGCCTGTTTAGATGATTTGTCTGATGTGATGTACTGACATTCAACACTTGCATATATTTTTTTTGCATTGTCTGTGACACAGTTATGTCAATGTTACTAATTTAACGAAGAAATAAATCAGAGGTTAACTTTTTTGACTAATTTTTTTTTGTCATCCTTATCTCTAGGTAAGTTATAAGACATGAATACTGTAGTTGAAGTTAGAAAGCTATTGGACAGTTTGAAGAAAAATTTTCAATGTACAATATGGTGTGTATAATTATTTATTTTATCATTGGGACTAAGAATATTTATTCTTGTCTTGTTCAATTGCTCTGAGCTTCATGTTGAGATATTATGTGTTTGTTAAGGGAGTGTTTTTATTAATGAAAAAGCCTGAAAATATTATCTTTGTAAGATTATCTTAAAAGCTTACTTTTTAAAAATAATATGCGTGCGTATAAATTTCTTTTTGCGTATTTCTTTTTGTGTTTGTGTGTAAAAAAAAAACTTCAAAGTATTGTTAACCGTCATGTCTGCAATGTTTAATCCAGCATGACTTTGTTTACAATCTGATTATTATTTTTTAGTTTAGATCTTCTTTCACAGCCTGTTTCAACAAAGTGTAATCATCAATTTTGCAGGTTTGATATTTTTTAATTTGAGCATTATTTGAACAACAAGCAAAGCCACTTTTTGTTTTTTACTGAATTGAATCCTATAAATTCATTCATGTTCACCTTCTATTCACAACTTTTTCTTTCAAACATAAATTTTGTCTGAAGTTGATAAATTGATCTTAAGGGAGGGTGAGTGGTAGTTTTTTTTTTTTCGAAAAAAAATCTCTTTTTATGGTAATAGGCCCAAATTAGCTCAAAAATGGTAAGTAAGCATAAAAATAAACAGCGTTTTATTTAATTAAATTTTATTAAATTAAACAGTAATTTTTTCGAAATCCTTCTTTTTAAAATCTTTTCCTGAAGTTGGGGTTTGTAATCATTGGACTGTTTTCCTTTTAAAAATCGAAATTTAAATTTTTGAGTGAAGTCGAAGGACTACTATAGAGACCTGCCAAAAATTTTCGCTCGCCAGTTCTTAACCTAGAAACTTGTCAATTTTAGTCAAAAAATGAAATTTTAAAATATTTTTAAATACAGTTTGCTGTAAATTTGTTTGATATTTGAAGATATTTTTTATTTGGCTATTTTGAATAATGTTATCAAGCTTAGTCCCCAGTTCCGAAGCATGATCATTTTAGGTCTCAAAACTAAAGTGTTTAAATTTTGCTAAAATCTGTTCAGTAATAATTCTTTAATATTTGGTAAAGTTGAAGGGTAGTCGAGGGTGTGTTTTACTCCATATGGCTGTGTGCCTAAAATTTTCATTCCTTGTGCCCAAGCTCTGAAATTTGTCACCATTTCCCGATTCTGCTGAAATTTTGTTTGAAAAATTTTTTTATGATTCTTTATAAATTTTATGAATTTTTCTAGGTGGACCAAATCCATATTCATAAATATCTGTGGCTTTTAATAGAGAATGTTTTAACATTTTAGATAATCCTTTTTCAGAAAAATGTCTTTTATGGTGATAGAAGCTGCCAAGTTTATTATGGTGTTGAAAGGGTGCTCTTGGCTATTCATGGATTTTTTAAAAACTAGACGAATAATAAACATTTACACCAATTTCTTTCACCTTGCAATTTACTACTGCTTCAGGGATGCAAAATATTTTGTGTGGTCACTAACTACCTCATATTGCACAAAAGGGTTAAATCAATTCTTGTCTGCCATTATAAATTATAATTTGGCAGGTTTTTCACAGCCTGATGCTTTTGCTGATTTGAAACAGGAGTGATGTTTCTATCAAAACTCCTTCTCCAGGTGATAGATAATCAAGATTCATAATCATAATTAAGAGCACTTCACTTGGTTGTTAGGTAGGTTATAACATGCTGTTCACTAAACCAGTATTTAAACAGTCAGGAGATTATTTCATTATTTTGGAAAAATAATTATATACATTAGGTTTTAATGTTTTTTTATTTTATCTAGTTTTTCCACACTTACAAAATATAAGTGTTTTTGAACTTAGTCACCTGAAATTAATAGAAATAGGTGGTGGAACTTGATTTTTAAAATTCTTTCTATTAAAATCTGTTGTTATTGTAGTAAAGCAAAATAATTTCATTTAAAATGGCGAACAAAGGATATTTTAGCTGCCTTCAGGTATTTTTTCAACCAGCAGTACAATAATGAGATTAATTTTTTATGTTTGATTTGCTTTATATGAATGAAAATTCTTGCTGTCTAAAAATTCTTGCTATCTGAAGAAACAGTATTTATCCTGAATTCCAATCAGAAATGAAAAATTTATTGAAACCTTTGAGAGAAAACGATTAATTACTGGCCAGGTTTTCAAAGATTGGCTAGCATCCGAACTTCATGAGAAATGTAAAAAAATCCAAAATTCCCTAATTTTAGCCTTGAATACCTTTTTAATTCCCCTTAATTGAAAATGAAATGCAATTTAGAGTCAGCGCTTTAATAAATTGACTTCTCCCCATCATTTTACTATCTGCCTTTGATAGGACTCATTAGTAAGTAAGTTAGTAAGTTTTAACGTTTAATATACATACTAGTTATGACAAAATAAGTTGAGTTTCTATTTTCCATGCATATCTGGAAAGCCTTTTTTCAGACTCTGGAATTTTGTTGACTGTTCCTGTAGATTTTAAATATCTCTGTTGTTTTAGTGATTGCTTGAATGAGTTTATTCGAACTGGCTCTAAAAAACAGCAAGTAGCAACTTGTCCATTATGTAAAGCTGGTATTACAAAAAGGTTTGAGTTATTTGTTTTAACAATGTGGTCAGGGTAATATCCAGAAGAGTTTCTTACGTTAAATATTATAGGTTCCGAAATAATATCCTCAATCAAAAAAATATTTTTGAATAAAAAAGGCTTTCTATCTTCTCTTTGGGATACGAACAATGGAAAAAGAAAATTTTATTTTATTTATAAACCAAGCCTTTGTATAATTATTGAGTTTTAAAATAGACCATTTACAATAGATTAAAACCATAAAAAGTTATCTGTGTGTAATGTTTTTTACATGTAATGTAAGAAACAAATTTTTTTATTAAACATATTAGCTAAAGATCAGCAATGGATAATATAAACATGAAAATTAAATAAAAGTATATTGATTTATACCAAGTTGTTCATCTATTCAAAATACCCAGAAAAATGATGCTTATATGAACAAGGTAGCTAAAATTTTTTGATTCCTCATTGGCCCAGTAGGTCAGAAGAATTACATTTGTGGAAAATCTCTCTGTGTCAAGGGAGCTTTCTTTGTGATATTGGGATATTTTATTGGAACCACAGGGAGGTTTTAGTGATAATGTAGCTTACCATACCTGCTATATGCTTACTTTAGCCACAATTTTAAAATTCATAGACTCAATCTTAAAACATGGGTAAAAATGTGAAATTTTTGATAATTTTTGTTGCTAGGAACTATTTGTGTAATAGAAAAAATTTTTTAATTTTTTAATTTTTAATTTTTTTTAATTTTCACAAAATCAGTATTTTGTGAAAATTAAAAAAATTTTGTTCCCTGCCAAATATATCATATCTTTTAATTTTTATTGTCACCTGCCAACATACTTTGTGAATGGGTCTTATCAATGGCCATTTTGGCGACAAAATTTTTGGCTACCTAGTAACCACCAATTTTTGAGGTTTTTTTTTTATATCCCAAACAAAAATTTATAAAGGAACCCTTAATATGACTCCCTTGTATCCTTATATCTTCGACTGTAATTGCTCTATGGATTCTGTTTAACCTTTGCAGGATGGTTTTTAGTCACAACAGTTATAGGTTTTTTTTTTTTGCATTTCAAACAATTTTTGTTGGCACAATACCCTAAGCATCTCATCTTAAAGTGTCTGCGTTTTTCTAGGGGCGTTCTTTAATTTTCCGGAGATGTTTAGCTATAAAAATAGTGTATGTCAACTTTCTTTCATACCTTCAATATTTAGTAGGAAAATGCTGCCAAAAAACCAAACGTATTATGTGCGCAACTGCAAACTAAAATCTTATGAAATGATTACTCATATGAAACATGTTTGATTTGAAATCTCACATCTTAAAGCAGTAATTTTCTGGTATCTAACAGCTAATTAATAAAAATGTATTACAATTACAATTCCTTTTAGGAGTTTAAATCCTAACCCAAAATTATCAGAGGTAGTTACAGCTGTCAAAGATTTGTGCAATGCAGCTGATGATGATTGTCAGGTCCTTGGTGCGTAGTTTTTATTCTTGTTTCTTCCCTGGATGTTAGTATATTAGTTAATGGAAAAATTTATTTTTATTTAATTATGCTAATATAACATACATATTTCTGACTCAAAATTAGCAATTAACTAATTAGTTTTTGCTGCAAATTTTTGAGCTCATTGAGTGATAATATTTTCGTAAGAGCCATTTTAATGGTTTGCAAAGACTATACTCATTTCTATCTGAAGTTTGCACAAATTTAGTTTGCAAAAATAAATTTTTATTGAAGGCTCTGTTGAAAAAGATAGCTTGTTTTGTCTTTTAAAGAAGCGTGTTAGTTTTGGCATATAAAAATTTTGCCAGATTCTGAGAGTTCCTTTTGTATTGTTATTAAAGTCATAATAATAGTGAACAAAGTTTGTATTTAATTTCTTAACATTTTATCCAAATTTTTAATGAGGTTTTTTTAAGTCATGTAGATAATTTGTTATTTATTCTCAATACAATCAGTTATTTTAATATCATGTAATACGTCTCAGTGATTCAAGTAAATGTAAATTAAATTAATGCCAATCTGTTACAGGAGCTACTCCAATTCTCTCCCCAAAACATCGAAGAGAGTCGCTTACTAAAATGGTATGATGTTTTTAAATTAGAAAAGTCTGTTAATTGTAAAGTTTGTCTGAGTTTTTTGCTATTGAATCTTTAAAGTTTACCTCTCACCTACCATACTTCCACTGTGTTACAAGCGTTGGATTAACTGCTTTATTAGTATATTAAATGTTTTATCAGAAATGTTTGGTTGAAGTCAAGAAAGGTTTTCAGCCACTAGGTTGGAGAAAAGGAATTTTTAAGTTGCTTGACCTTCTTAAAATATTGATTACCAGATGACCGATCTTTATACGCATTTAAAGAAAAAAAATTTCGATATTAGCGAAATGGTTTATTGAGTAATCCGTGGCCATAATGACTTAATTAATTTTATGTTTTTAAACAAATTTATATTTTTTTTCTTTAATTCAGACAATAAAAAATAATTGAGAAATTTTAAATGTTTTTTTGTAATTTTAACACGAAGTTGATTAGATAGATTCTTACTGTTTGTATTTTATGTATCCTGTCAGGATTTTATGTATAATTTCGAAAAATTCTCTCGTTGGTAATGTTTTTTCCATGAAACGTTTATAAAAAAGATTTTTACTGATAGCAGTTTTTTTGGTAATTTGTTAAGGTGCAATACAAATACTCTCTTGCTTGTGTGCATCTTATTATTTCATAAATGTAGCGAATTGATTAGATTTGTTTTATTTGGTTAATTTGCAGAACATGACCAGTCTGGTGATAAAATTTTGTTGCTTCTTTTAATAAAAAGAAGATATAGCACAGGTTAAAGTTCATTTGTATCATGTAGTACAACAAATGTGAATATTTTAAAGAGCCTATATGCTAACTAATTGCAAAAGTTTGATTTCTCCTAATTCAGCAAATATCATATTACCATTCGTCTAAAACACTACTCACAATTTAATTAAAAGGTTTAATTAAATTTAAATGAAAGTAAAGGTTTTGTCATTAATATGTAAACATTATTTTTAGAAATCATCCAATTCTAAATGGAAAAAAAGGTTATGTTTTTTTGTTTTAATTTGCATCTAATAATTTTACTTTGTGAAGATATTATTATAATTTAAATTTTTTAATTTTTGAATTATTGACTTATTCTTCCTTATAAAAGGGTATTGTACATTATAAAACTAAGTGCTCATGAAATTACAATCAATCCGTCAATCAATTCAAAATCAAAACTTTTTTCCAAAAATGATTTTCTTGGTGTTTTGACTGATGAATATTTTAATAAAAATTACCGTTTTCTGGCCTTCTTTTATATTGTATTATATTGTATGTCCTGGTATTTAAAATGTATACATTTTGCTATCGGCATGTTTTTTGCTCTTAGTGGTCTCCTCATTATTTTAAAATTTTCTCAAAAAATCTTGTAATTTATTATAATAAAAAGATTGATTGGCTCGCAAGTTAGTGGATTATTGAAATTTTTTGAAAATGTTTACAAAAAAAATGTTTTGCAAAGCTAAAGTAATAATTCTTGAGTTTTATAAAAAAATTTATACTTTGATTTGGTATAAACAATTATTTCTGTTAATTTGTCAGAGAATTTCATGGGCAATTGCTGGTTTATTTTATATGTTAGATGTAAATCTGAAGTTTTACAAAAGCGATGTTAGCAATTCTGAATTTTCTTGTGAATCTCAATTTTACAGATCTTGATATAAATTTAAAGCACAGAGTTGTTTAAAGCAAGTTACTTGTTGGTCATATAAATTGCTTCTGAGGCTAATGGAGACAACCCACATCCTCTAGAATACGGATGGAAAAAAAAAACCAAAATAAATCTGGATTTTTTGAGTGGAAAACAAATCTATCAATTTTAGAATTACCAGCTTGCGAATGTAAAAGAATGCTCTGTGGCAATGTTTGTCAATGCAGAATACCTGTACTTAGCTGTACAGATAGGCGCAGGTGTGATGGAAATTTTTTAGTGAGCAGTGATTCTGAAGAAGAGTTTTGAATTTGATAAAACATTTTATTTTTGTGTAATTTAAAAAGAAATAAATAACATAGAAAAAGAACAAAAAAATAAAAAAAAAGAAATATATTTTTTGTAGTTATAGTTACATATCATATGAAAAATTGATACTCTGGTCTGCAAAATTGGCATAAAATAATTTTGACAAATTTCTAAAATAATTTTTGGTCTGTAAAACAATAACCTTCATGAATGTTAACCAAACTTTCTAGATATAATAAATTTTAATAAACGGTAAGCAATGTGACAGTCTATTTACAGCAATTCATCCTGAATGTGTGGTAATACTGTGTTGTTATTGTTGTTGTGGTTATGAATCCAATTTTTTTAGAGTTTGCATTTATATAACAAATATGTTTTAACAGGTCACTCTTGTCATTACGGTTTTAGTGATATACAATGTGACTGTCAAAAATCGTGTTCTGTTAAATTCCAATCTGTAAAATTTACATTCAAAAGAAAATTCAGAGTTGCTAGCATCAGGGTTGTAAACATCACTTTTCTGATACTTTATTCAGACTTACACTTAACTGTCATGTAAGCTGGTTTACTATGTTAACTAAATAGATAAAAGTTTAGGTTAGGGCAGGCCAGCCCTAATGTGCCCAAATATAATATTATTTTCTTAAAAACTACGCTTCAATTGAAATATTTTATGTCCCAATACTACATTACTGATAATTGGTGTATGTCAGCCATCTTGAAATTTTTTTCTAACAGGGCTGTCATTCCTCAACCTCCCCCATTGTCTAATATTTTATTTCTCCAATATTCACACTTTGTTTGTACAGAAATGTTAGAAAGCAAATAAATTTTTTATTTTTAGTTTGGAGTTTATTGCCAATAATCAAAAAGAAACTTCTCACTCCATAGGTAAATTAATTACTAATGTAGTTTTTTATATCGATTTATTTTAGAATTACAAATATATTAATATAAATATATTAATAAATTTATTAATATTTACAAATATAAATATATTAACATATATTTGTGGGAAAAAAACATGCTGTTAATCTTATTGCTAGTCTTAGTGGCATTAATCTTACTGCAGATTAATATGAATAACTTTCATCCTACATTAATTTTCTCCAATAGTAACACAATTCTCTATGTTATGATTGACTGATTTATTGTCTTTATTTTTTTAGATAGAAAAGAAAAGATTATTTGTCCACTTTTGAGGTATGTACGCACAGTTGATACACAACTTAATACTTTTAGCAAAAATTTTTTTGTGAAATGCAAAGAATATTTGTTTTGACTTCTAACTATAAAAGGAAACCATGTGCAAGGATTAATAAAGATTTAAATTAATAAAGTTCACTTCCACAACAACGAAAAACTGAAATGACCCTGTTTGTTCTTATATTAACTTGGCTAACCAAAAAATAGCGTAAGCTATATTTCCACATAGGCCCACAAGTTTTCTATGGCGGTAGAAAATATATTTTTTTAATGTTTTGATTTTGATGACAATTTTTGAAATTTTGAAAATGACAATTTTGAAAAAGCTTTTGATGTTTTTACAAATTCCATCATAAAATATTGCCAAAAAACCTTTGCCTGAAATGCTTGTCATTCTGAAAGTTCATCAAGACCAGGTCCCAGGAACCTAAACAGGTCAATAAACAGGTTTGGTTTAAAATTTTTGGTCTATTCTGAATTACTTATGTTGTAATCAGTTCTTGCATCATCAGGCCTCTATTGATGACCACATAATTAAGTTTTTTTTATTGTCTAAATTTCATTCGGCTGGAATTTTTCTTGATTTTGTTAACATTTTTTGTGATAGTTTTAGTATGTCAGCCATATTGAAATAATTTTTTGGCAATGTAAGGTATGCCCAAAATCCAAGTAAATATTTTTGCATATATTTAGGTCACATTCCGATGGTATTACTCTGAAAAGTTCACTTGTAAAACAGAAGCCTGAATCAACATGTTCATTAAAAGAGAAATCAATGAATCATATATCTGAATCAAAAATTAATATAACAAAAAATCCTGAATGCAAAAGTTCAACAAAACGAAAATCTGAGGAAATTGTCAAAACAAGCACTTCTCCTAAGTGTTTGACCAAAACATTAAAGTCTAATAAGAGGCAAAAATTGTCTTCTGAAGCCAATTCTAAACCCCTTGATACAGTCAGCCCTTCTGTATCTGAAGAAAGTTCAGTTTCACCTTTATTACCATTAAAAGTACGATTAGTTGGTAAAAAAAATAAAATTGAAAGTCCTGTTTTATGCGAAGATAGTTCATTGTCACCTGTTTTGCCATTAGCAAAACTAAAGTTACTTGGGAAAGAAAATTTCATTAGCTGTTCAAATGAATTAAATAAGTCCTCAAATCAATTGGCTTTTAGTAACATTGAGAGTGAGATGGTAGCCAAAAGTAATTCCTCAGCTATTAAAACAAAGGTTTTACAAGAAGTTTGTGAATTTGGTAATCTAAGAGAAAATGATAAGACACCAAAAGTTTCCAACGGCTGTTCACAAGAACAAAGCAAAAAGTATGAAAAGATTACTGATCATGAAAAAGCTGATTTATCAGCAACTAGCATCGAAATTTATTCAGAAAATGTAAATGTCAATAAGTTTGATTTCGAGATTGGAAAATTGGAGGTTGGAAATATTTCCTCAGCAGGAATTTTATGCACAGATAATACAGCAGAACAAGATAAAGGGGTGGTTGGAAAACAAAATTCATCCAAACAGCAATTAGCACATAAAAAGAGATATAAGCATTTGGAAACTGTCAAGATAGTTTCCAAACATGAAGAGAAAGGCATTTCGAATAAACAATCTGAAAAAATAAATGTATCAGCAAATTCTTGCATTTCTAAAAATAAGAACTTTCTTAATAAAGGTTATTATTCAGATACTTCCTGTAATCTTAGATTTAAAAAACTTGAAATAAATTTAGAAAAAGAAACAGAAATGAAAGATGTTCCTAAGGACAAAAGCCTTGTTCAGAAAGCCAAATTCGAAAGTAATAGTATTTCTGATGATGAGGGGACCCTGGAAAATTTAGTTATTGAGAACACAGCAAGAAATTGTGCAGTGACAAGTTCTTTATTTGTTAACATGGGATCTTTTCAAGATAAAGCAATAAATCAACCTAAATTTAATGAAATTCTTAAGGAGTTTCCTATTGAAGAGTCATCAAACAAAATAGTTCAAAGTAAACAATTGGAATTAACTTTAGACTCAAAAGAACCTGAGTCATGTATATCTAGGAATAGCTCACAAAGCAGTCAATGCTCAATATTACTGGAATCACAAGTTCCAAACGTAAAATCACTCCTTAGAAATTATGAAAGCCCTGACAAGGAAAAATTTTTCTTTGCTAATTTAGCGTTCTCAAAGGTTGATTTACCTGAACGTAAGATTTGGAGATCTCTTGCAATACCATGTAATGATCCTAATTCTAGATTTGTAAAACAGCCATGTACAGGATTTGTAACGAATTTAGTGTCAGCAGTAAATAACTCGGATAAAATAACAAATCTAAGTGAACATTCCCCAGAGGACAGTAACAATGAAAATATTGTGAGAAAACGAAAGCGTAGAAAGAAAAATATTTTTTCATCAAATATGAAAAATGATAATAATGCTGATAAACAAGCTCATGAGGATCAATCTAATGCAAATAGCTGGGAGTGTGTAATTGAAACTGTTGACATAGTTGATAAACAATTTTCAATGATATCTGCTAAAGAGTCTAATAGTACTATTGAGAATGAACATAGCAATGAAACATCCAATAAACCTGATGAAAGTCATGTTACAAACACAATTGAAAAATCAGCAATTGCGAATAATGATTTTCTAAATGATGAAATTCTGGTTAAATCAGTTGCTAATGATGTGAATACAAAAAAAATCAAGCCTATGGATATTGAAATAGAGGAGGATTATTTGCCAAAGGACAGCAAACTTAGCATGAAAGCTATCAAGCAATATGTTAATATTAAGGATATTTCTCGTGAAGTTATTATTGAAAATGAATCTGATTTAGCAATGGAGGAAATTAGGCAAAATGCGTTAAGTGAAGAACTGATACCTCCGACTCCACCTGCTCCTAAAAATCAATTATCAGGTAAATTAAACTTTACAAAGCAAAATTGCACATTGTCAAAAGAAAAAATTGCTCAACATGAAGCAAAATTTACAAGTTTAAATTCTGTGGAGATGCCATCTGCAAATATCATAGAATCAAGTGATAAAATGATGACAGGTAATATGGATGACTGTAGCAGTAATAGTTTTAAAGGCAATTTGAAAAATGTAAAGGTTGTTCCATCTGAAATTATTATGGAGCCTGGAGCAAAAAATTATGTTTCAAAGAACAATAAATCTAGTTTATTAAAAATAAAGAAAGCTTATGTTAACAAAAGCCCAAATAACAACATATTTCAAGACACCGTTACAAATGATTTGATGAGTGAGGAATTGTTTACTGCCGATGAAGATATTGATGTTTATACAAATGAAAAACACGATCGCATCCCAGATGAAACTGGTTATATAAGTGAAAATAATTACAGTGATGAAGAAAATTTAAACAAAAGCTGCAATGAAGTTGTTGATGAAGAAAGAGCCAATCTAAGTGCAAATATTAAAAGTGCCAGGAACATCAATTGTAATGAAGATATTGAATGTGAGCAGCATCAAGATTTAAATCAAACTGGATTTCAAACCAAAACTGAGACAAGTAATCACACTGATTATGTGGGAAATGTAACTATGTTAGAAAATGGAAACAAAGAATATACGGTTGATAAAACCAAAAAGAAGCAAGCTTTTACTTTTAGTAAAAACTATAATGACTTTACTGAAGCAGAAACCCATAGCAATAAATCTTTGAATTTATTTGATAATGGTGATTTTGAAAAACACTCGGATTTGCATTTGATTTTAGGAAATAACACTGAGAACAATGGCAACATTTGTGAAAAGACAAAAAAAGAATCAAATAAAACTAAAAGTCAACATGAAGTTAATGATCGTGAAATCATTACAAATAATTTAAATCAGCCAATTATGAAAAAACATTATGCTTATAGTGATAATCAGTTCCAAAATAACAATTTTCCAAGTAATGATAGTCTTAAAACTAATGATGAAAAATTTGATTTTAAATCATCAAATCTTTCAAAATCATCAAAACGAAATGTTGATTTAATTGATTTTCTTTCTCCAAAGTCACATAAATTTTCAAATAGGTCTAGCTTGTCTAACCCTGCAACAAATCGCCATGTTGTTAGCGATGAAAATATGGCTATAAAATCATTTCAAGAAGCTCCAAAGAAAGAACTCTTAAAAAATTTTAATTATTCAGATTCAGATAAAAAGTCTAAAAAACTAAGTTCCTCAGGAATAAAGGTTTTCGATTCATTTAATGAAAAAAATTTCAAAGCTCTAGATGATTATAAGAGTTCACATTTGAGTCATAAAGCTATAGAAATTTCTGAAAACAAACGTTTGAGGCGTGAAAAACAACACAAGAAGAAGAAAAAACTTCTGGAACAATTGAAGAATTTCATGGAGAATATAGCTGATGAAAGTAGTAGTACATCAAGTGAAGAAGAAATTTTAAAAAACCCGTTATTTAATGGTAAGGAAAAAGAAAAAGAAAACAAGAGAACGATTCACTTAGGTATGTTTTCAGTAAGCAACAAAGTTGGAAATTTCACAGATCCAGCTTTGATCTTTTTCACCATTAATAACATTTTACTGAAATTTTGAGAAATGACAATTTAAGATTTTTAAGATCTAATTTGGCTAAATAAGTAAATAAAAAAAAAAAGAATCATTTCAAAAGAGGCAATTACCTTATTTCCTTCATTGATCATTGCTTATGTACGCTTACATTGAAATTTTCTTGAAAAGGATGTTCTTATTTGCGATGCAATAATCAACAGAGCAGTAGTTTGTTGGAATTTTGGCGTAGCGAGGGCATTTTTTGACATAAATGTCCATGTTTCGAAAGTTCTTTGTTTTTTGATGCTGGGCCCAAATATTTCAATTTTTTACAGCTTATTACATAAATTTTACATGAATTTAGGACTAAGAGGGCGTTTTTTGGATTTTTCTTGATTAATAATTTTATTATCATGAATTAATGCAACAAAAATAAAAATTATATAGAGATGACATTTTCCAAGAAATTGTGTTTCAATTCTGTATGGGTGTTAGCTCGAAATTTCTCTTACCAGAACAGTGGTTTGGGGGCCTGCTCTGAAGGCCACCAATGGGTTTTTGGGAAGCCCCAAATATTTTTGGAATACTGCTGTAGAATAGCCTCAGATTGCTTTAATTAATTAATTTAATTGATTAAATTGCATGGTTTTGAAATTTTTATTAGCGATAAAACAACTTGTATTTTAATAACTAGATTAATTTTTTCATTTCCTCGTATTTCATTAATACCAGTCTTTTTTATTATCATAGATAACTGAACTGTATGAAAACGTTTTTAGAGGAAGGTCTGGCAATGTTTTTAAGTATCTAAAAGAATAAAGCTGTTACTTGAAAATTTAGTGACAATGGAATATTTTGGTAAACAAATCCTATGACATAATCTCAAAATTCTTAAAATGGTTTGCGCTTCTTAAATTATCTATATAAAAATTAACAGACTAGCTGAATAATTATTGTAGAAAAAGAAAAGTCTAAAAATTTATTTTTTTGAGGAAGCTAATTTTATACAAAAAGAAAGTTATTTTTTGATCGAACAGCCTTCTCGTTTATATTGACATTATCAAGAATATGAACAGGCAGCTTCCAGAGCCTGCTCCTGCAAACCATTCCACTCGGCGATGCTAGTCCTAGTTACATAATCGATTTATGGACTAGTGGGCCTGAAGCCTATGAAGCTCACCAATTGAACATGCTCGTTCCAATCATTCGAGGTGGATGTTAGAGACACACACTGGATAGCATAGGCTTCTCTGCAAGGGTGCTCTGCAAATGGCTCAGCAAGCCGGCTCAGTGGCTCTTACCACAAAGGGGCCTCTAAAAGAGAGATTGAAGGCTGTGGCTCAAACAGCAGCCACCAAGGAAAACCTTATGAATCTTGGACATGCAGGGCGTACTGCTGTGCGCCCGATTTTGTAAGTATGTTAGCATTCAGTCCTATTAGACATGCTCACTTTTTTACAGGATATATAACACTGAAATGGAAGTTGTTCAGGAAATCAATTAAATTCAAGAGCAATCTTAACATGCATCTACCCGAGCTCACAGGTTTGTAGATGGTGTCACCAACAAAGACTGATATAATCATAGCTTACCACAAGCTCGTAGAAGCCAAAGGTAACATAGATCAAACAAACGAGCTTCGTTTTAAAACAGGCACCAAGCTTGACTATCGATCTCTCCGATAGCTATGTGGAGGTCAAATTTCAGGTTGTGTGCACTTCAGGAAGTATCATAGCTGGTGATAAATTAGCGGTGACCAATCTGTAGGTGGTTTTTTAGGAAGGTTACTTTAACCGGTAGATCTGGTTAAGCTATGTCCAACCTCGATGAGCAGCGGTACCCTTACCAAGCGACGCTACTCACACTGTTATCGAGAAACAATAACTGGGGTGACAGTGGTGCAGGTCAGATCGAAGGATTATTTCAAGACATCCTGGCACATTTCGAAACTAAAGTGGAAGCCAATACGGGCTTTGTTGCTCGAAAGACTCTTGTTGTAGCAGAGCAAGCTGTTAATGCTGCATTGACAGTAACTGTCACGTTTCACCTGTTCCTGGGTAGGATGCAACAGAAACGGTTGCTACTAAAAGATATGGCCCTTCGCTTGTCCTTAACTCGAGTGAAGCAGAGTTTACATTGATTGACACATAAGCATTGGGTAGAATCACAGCTGCCACCTTGTTAATCTTTAACTGTGACATGCACAAGCTGCCTGGAAGCCACTTGTGTAGCATATCAGATCTCATATGATGGTGTTGCGATGATATCGTATAAAGTGGAGTGGTTCGAATCATTCGGTCTGCCGCCAGACGTTGACTATATCATACTAGGACACTGCACATTCTTTCAGGAGTGGCTTGCTTAAGTTTGCCACCGGCTTGGCATTATAGGTTACAGTTATAGCAAGGCTGACCTGTAGGCACTATCTGCGCAGAGTTTCGGGCACTATGCACTTCGGTTCTGCAAAAACGGACCGAAAAAAAGGATGGGGTTTTTGGTCCTGACAGAGCAGATAATGATCTGCGTGTCCAAAGTATTGTAAAACTTTAGGCCGATATGGCCTATCATTTTCGCATCCCTCACTTGAGTTGCAATATTAATCACTGAGCGGTTGCACCTAGGACTGGAGCAATTAGAGACAGAAAGCCAGATTCATGTTGGCTATTTTTCATAGAACTATGCATTTTTTGACTTTAAAGAGGGTTCGGAAGTGGTTATCTAACCAAGAAGCTGGGATGTGTATGCAGACATGGCTCCTTAAGGAGGTTTTTGCCCATTTTACAGAGAATCGACCCAATGAACTCAACCAAGCCTATATTTCTCTCCCATATGACAAACTTGGTTGTAAGACAAACAAGGCAAACTAGTAGACGTGGCCTTGTGATACAAAGCTGCCATGCCATTGACCTCGAAGTCAGAAGACAAGACTGTCTTGGCATTTACTAAAATATACAAGAACAGACCACTTGTATAGCCAAGCATGATGATGTTTGAAGACCGGCATGAATTCAAGGGGATAGTGACTAAACGTATGTCTAATCATATGTCCTTCAAAAACAACCAGGCCACCACAGATTGCAGGCTTTTGTCGAATCTTTTATTCATCATCTGGTTGTACGTTTGTTCAGGGCACATGCACAAAAAAACTAGACAGTGGCCATAACAAACTTGAATGGTTAGCACTTCTACCCGTTTTAGTGGAAGATAAGAACAATATGTCAACGTGTATGACTAGTTTTTCTCTGGCTGAAGCGATCGAAATGGTCAAGTACCATTGGTAGCTGAGAAAGCCCATATACATTTGGTATGCTGTTACTTATCAGTACAATTTTCTACGTTGCTATCAGCAAATAACACCCAAAGGACGTTTGTCGTCGACGTGCAACCAATCTATGGTGGACACATAAGCCCTACTCTATCTTGCGCGGAATTTTGGAACCTGGCCAACCCACCTCTACTGCACTGCCTTCTCAAAGCACTGATTCACTGGGTCGCAGCTGTGACCTGTAGCTCACCAGAATTGACATTCGTCGTCTGGAAAATTTCATGCCCTTCATCGTTGCTCTCCCAGTCGATACTGGAGGTTTGCCCTTGAAATTTGGTGTAGCACTGTAGCAAGAGGTCGGAGTGACACTTTACACACTTTTTCTTTGCAATGTCGATCATTTTCAGGACGTGGTCGACAGTGATTTTGTCAGTGGCTTCTGTGTATTTTTTACGCCCTTCTGTTTGTCTACGGTCATATAGCGCTTCAATGTTGCTTTGATCAGAGCGATGTTTGGGATCGCTTGCAGAGCCGAAGACGATTCACAGTCACCTGCATACTTCTTATCCAGTGGGAGCTCTCCCTCGACTGTATGTAGAGACACTTGGACGATTGTTCCATTGTATGCCTTAACTTTTCTTGTGATTTCCAGGTATGGTTAGCATCTCACCCCGTTTGCTGTAACTGTGAGGATTGCTGTCATCTGTGTCGAAGAGTATCTTTGCCAGGAGCTCAGGGTGATTGTCTTTGTGATGCTGAAGTAGGCTAGCCTGTACCTTCTCACCTAGGATGATTGTGGAACTCACCCATGTGTCATCCGGTGTTGTACTTTGCAAAGCTTTTTCAAATGCCACCCCTTTGCCAGGAGCTCAGGGTGATTGTCTTTGTGATGCTGAAGTAGGCTAGCCTGTACCTTCTCACCTAGGATGATTGTGGAACTCACCCATGTGTCATCCGGTGTTGTACTTTGCAAAGCTTTTTCAAATGCCACCCCTTTCTTTAACAAACTTGAGGCTTTGTTTAATGGTGTCTGTGAAAGCCGGTTTTTAATCGTATTCACAGGGCTTAAACGTAGAAGGTCAGAGAGACTTCGACAGTTTTTCTTTAGCATCCTTGAGGCTGTGTGTAACAGTGTTGGTAAGAATCGTTTTTCCATTCTTTACGCGTGACTTAAATGCAGAAGACCAAAGAGGCTTAGACAAACTTTCTTTAGCAGCTTCTGGACTAGACTCAGCAGTGATGTTTTTTAACGATACCCTTCAGGGCCTCAGACTCAGATTGCTTAATGTATTCATCCGTGAGGGTCTTAGCAAGTAGTTACTTGATGTATTCATCCATGAAAGGGTCAGACTCAGTAAGTAGTTGCTTGATATATTCATACTTGAAGGGTCCACATCCAGGAAGTAGTCGATCCATTTTTTCATCCGTGTAGGTATATTTATTCATGATGGGTATATATATATATATGTCCTCATATACCCTAGTCAGACAAGTCTCTAAATAGAAATTTGGACCATTTTAAACAACACACAAAATTTCTATGTGCCCAATTCTCTGTATCTATCAATTTTTGAGCAACGGGATGTGAATGGCCTACAAAGCAAACTTGCGGACTTAGTTCTTACACCACATAGCCTACACTGAACGTTTGGCTTTACCTGGCCTGACGCACCTCTAAATAAAAAACAACCAGTGGGGATGTGTAGATTTACAGTTACCAATTGTGTATTCCTGTGAGGAAGGGCTACGTTTCCATACTCCGAGTATAAGAACTCTTTAACAGGAAGTGTTTTATTGAAAGATAGCCATTGTTTGTTTTTTTCAATAACATTTAATAAATGTTTATGTTACCGATATTTTTCTCTCGTCTTTAAATATTGTGGTATTTATTTCCTCGTCTCCTCTTGCGATTGACCAATCACGTTCACGATATTTTCACAACCTAATGATAAATGAAATAATAGATGCATGATGATGATTTTTATAATAATATTAATGTTGGGCATTTTTTATTTTCTTTAAATAACACTATAAGATATTTATATTTATAAGAATTCCCAGAAATTTTTTAGTCATTAACTGTTTTTTTTTTTTAAGTTTTTGTCATTTGGTTTTTAGAGTTTGATAATAATTAAAATTTATTATACTCAATATTAGTTTCACTTTTTATGACTGAATTCATCATAAGTTTGTTTTACCGTTAAAAATGAAAAATCCCTTGTTTGCATTTATCAGTCCAAATATCAGTCCATCCAAATATCAGTCCATCCAAATATCAGTCCATCCAAATATCAGTCCATCCAAATATCAGTCCTCCAAATATGTATCACCTTAAACTATTTTATCTGATTTACATTATTCAGCAGAAATTTATTTCTTTAGTTAAACAGATGAGTGACTCACCTTCCCCTCCTTCAATTAAACAGGCAAATACTTCTTTGAAACAAAATTTTTTTAAAAACACATATTGTACAAGCGACAAACAGTTTTCATCGAAAAGAAAGACTAAGTCGTTACCTACATCTACTTCAAACAAAGATATAGAACAACTTAAAAAGGAACTTTGTGATAAATCTTTACTAGATATTGATGCTACTGACACAGATTCAAATAACTCTATAGACATTACTATTGTTTCAAAACCTGTTAAAACAAGAAATTTTGAAAGCTTTCCTACAGCTCAAGTAAAAAGAATTTCAGATTCAAATGAAAATATTGAATTCGACCAGGAAGTTTGTGAAAATGTTTTACCTAATGTAATAAAAGATTTCAAAAAGAGATCAATCAGCATCAGTGAATCCAATGAACAAAAATCCTACAAAAATTGTTCAGTAATTAAAGAAGAAAAAAAATTTTCTGTATCGACAGCACCCCAAACTCCAAAAAGAAATATTATTCTACCTTTGTACCAATCTACTACTTTAAGGGATTTAAATTTACATGAAAATAAGAATTTGTCAAGAGAGATTAGTAAGTCATCATTTGAAAGAAAAAAATCACCGATTAATTTTAAAGAATCAATTTTTGAAGAAAACGATATTGTTGAAATGAACCCATGTTTAGAAATCAGAAATTTTCAATCTGCTCAGCTTTCACCTAAAAGAAACTTATCATCGATTTCTAGTCCTCTAAAAACAGCCAGAGTGCTTTCTCCTGAAACTTCCAAAAGTGATGGTTTTTCAACTTTTAATCATTCTACAAATATAGGGGATATACAAGAAAAATATCAAAACAAAATTATTTCTAATGGGAAGTTATTTAAAGGAAGACAAGCACCAGTTGATACAGTTTCAGGATCAGCAATTGAAAAAAATGAAATAATTGGAAGTAAAAAATGTTTGGCTAAAAGCGAAAATGTGTCTAATCATCATGTTGTACCTGGAAAAAAAATATCAAGCTTACCAAGAAAAAACCTTTCACCTCAAACGTTGATTGGAATTGATATTCAACCTTTATGTCAATCAACGATTGGAGGGGTCTTACCACAAATTACAAAAAAACTTCAAAGTACTTTTAAAGACGACTCTAAAACAATCAACTCCTCTCTTTGCAGATCAAAAGTTACTGGTAGTAAACCTATCCAATTCAGTCAACAAGAAACTCCTGTTACAGATGCTCCTAAAGATAAATATAAAAATCAAGTGAAACAAAATGAATTAAATGATACATTGAAGCATCCTATTTCAATTGGTAATGTGGAGCATCCTCATATCATTACTGATATACATAAACACTTTGTTATAGCTGTGTCACGCTTAAATAAAAGTCAAATGGTAAGTCTCATTAGTGTTGCAAAAATATTACAAATTTTGAATTACAAGACTCCAAGAAAGTAATATTCCTGGCTTTTGTCAATAATTGTAGCTCAGTGGTAGGGCACTGATTTTTAAGCCAGAACTTAGGGATTTGAAACCCTATAAGACAATTAAGTTGGCTAGCCACAGAGTATGGTAAATACCAGTCTGGTGCTTGGTGTAGACAGCTCATTCGGTTTGGCAATAGTCATAGCGGGGGGTGAGAAGTGTGTGGCCTCACAGTAAAAGTATGTTCCTATATTAACATAAGTAGGTTAGCATTAAAAAAGGCAACCATCTGTAAAAATTTAACTCTAATCTCATCAAATCATTAGACTCCTTTGCTACTCTTTCAAGCATGTTTTCTAAGTTTTACAGTAAGCATTAATTTTATTGGTAGTGGCGTGACGTATGTCAGCAGCGGCTGTTGTGGTGATTTGATTAGTCATCACGTTGAATTATTTTAAATTACAAAATGCCGAACAGTGTTATTCCTGGGTTTTAACTAAGTCATAGTTTTATTTCAGGGTTTTCATTAAGCTATAGAGTCACCTTTCTTATACAAATATTGCATGGGGGTCAGCTCTCAAAACCAAACTATTAAAATTAGAAAACCTTAAAAAGCACGAAGACAAGATCATAACATACAAAAAGAGACTTGATAACATATAATATGCGACTCTAAAAATTTTGTGTTAATGGTTAGTGTTAACTCTATATTAAAATTATAAGTATTAACAAAATTATAATTATAGGTGTTTCTATTGTTTTTATGACTCTTAAGCTGTTCATTAAAGTTAACTAACCTAAAGGGTGATGTTTTTTCAAAAATAATGGTTTTTGAAATTTTTTCTGGGAAAGAGAATAGTTTTTTTTTTTTTTTTGAACCCTAATTTATCATTTTGTGTCAAAAAAAACAACATTTTGTAATTTTCTCAAAATCCAATTTGAATAATTTGAAATGTTAAAAATTTTGTTTTTCATAATTTTAGCATTTTGGCAATTTTGGAGAATATGTGACAAGGTTCTGGTGCCAGAAATTATTTCCAGCTTCTGTTTATCCTATTTTTTTGCACAATTAAGATGTTTGTTTGTATGTTTCTTCAATCTATCAGTTCTCATTTCTAATATTGGAAAATTTTATCTAGTTCCTTTTAACAAGAAACATGCTAAGATGTTAAATTCCCATTCTTTTTAGCATTTAATCAAAGTTTCAGAAGTACTACTATTTTTTTTTGATCACTTGATTTTTTCTTTGTCTATATACTTAAAACATGTATATAATTCGACAGGCATTTTCAGCATCTAAAGTCACTTTGTTGGCATATGCACATACAGCTGATGCTAACCGTCGTAATGTTTATACTTTGTTAATATAATGCTGAACAAGCAAACTGTAACAGAAATAAAATGGGGTCAATTTTTTATTACTATTATGAAATTTCAAGTACTTAATGTAATGAAAGAAAGTAAACCAAGAGTAATTTTATAAAAATTTCTGTTGACATTTTTAATACATATGTAAAATAAGAAAAAACAGAGAGTAAACCTATTGAAGAAAAAATAAATTACATATCATTTTAAAAATATAAATCAAATCCTAAATTTCTACCTGGTAGTATTGAAAGAAGATAAAACACTAACAATATGTAAAGTAGTACTAACGATTGTTAGGATTACCCTTGTTTTTATCGTTTAAATTTGTTTTTTAGAATTACATGTTATAAAGACTGGAAAAGCATTTTTTTCATTTAAAAATTGTAATGCAAATATATGAAGAAATCCTTTTTAAATGGATTTTAACCTTGTCAAAATTACACTTATTAACTATTAAAGAAGGCTGACGAGGACTATATTGTTTTTGCTTAACTTCTGTTATAATCGAGGGTCAGGGTTAACCCCTTTGTGAAAGGCAAAAATATGCAAAATAAGCAAAAATGTAAGAAAGTATTAAAATAGGTATAAAAATTTCTACACGGAATTTAAAACATAAACAGTTTTACAGCTATAGGTTTTTGAAATGCGTTTTCAATATCTCTGTAACAATGCTCTTAAAAAAAAGTATAGGAGTCTTTACATGTGTTTTACACATGTATTGATCAAGCGTTTTCATTGGTCACCACTATGCCAACTGCCTAAAAACAACTTGACGGAACTACATACATACCTGGATTTAAAAAAACTATCCAATTGTTAGTCATTAATTTTATTTACGTTATGAAGTAGCGATAAGCAAGTCTATGATTGGATCATACACTTGAATCATGGTTTCAGAACATGTTTTAATCAAGGATTTTCATTCATCGCCACTATACCTAACAATAAAATCGTTTTTGATTTGTAGATTTTAAACAATGGGCAAATCTGCAATAGCAAATAATAAGAAAATCTTAAACACAAAATTTTGATGAACATGGTATACTGTTATAGCTCAGTAACTGAGCAGTTGACAAGGCATCAAACTACGGATCGAGTTTGACTCCCACATCTGGCAATAATTTATTTTTCATGTTATCTTTGAGTTTTTGAACAAAACTTATAAGATGAGGAAATATTTGATTTACATTAAAATCCGGTGTATTATATTTTAATTCAGTATAATATATATATATATATATATGTATTATATATATATATATATATGTATGTATTATATATATATGTATTATATATAATACAGATAAAAAGTAAAGCGTACGAATAAAA
>JAUZNK010058392.1:0-15155 GCA_035046665.1 Euphysa ruthae
AGGATAAATTTAGCATAAGATAGACTATATACATTTTTTTGACTTTTTTGCATATTTTGGGGGTGTTTCCCCCTTAACTGTATCTAAAGTTGTAGAATTGCATATATATTGCATTACTGATGATAGTGTAAAATAAATTATATGGAGTAGAAAAATTGTAATTCGGAAGTTATAGACTCTCAAAGTTGATACATTTAATTTATCGCAATTTTGTCAAAAGTGATGACATTACCGATTTTGAAGCAATAATCCGTTATCTGTAGCTAAGTTATGTTTGCATATATATTACATTACATTAACATGAGAAAGATGGAAGATAATTGTGTGGAGTGGAAATGCTGCATTTCAGAAGTTACAGTTTCTCAAATTGGCTACATTTAATTTATCGCAATTTTGTCGGAAGTGATGACATTACGGGATTTAATTTGTGAAGATTTTTACGTTTGCAGTTCCCTATGGCGTACATGCGAGGTTTCCTTTGGCGTAGATACGAGGTTTCCTATGGCGTACATACGAGGTTTTCTATGGCGTACATATGAGGTTTCCTGCACTCATTTTAAATCCTATAAAGTCTATAAAGGTGTCTTTTACTTTTACAGAGCTAAAGTTATTAATAAAAATTTGTGAAATTTTCCATGACACTAAGTCCATAATACAACTGTTTGTGTGGAATAAATTTTCACGGTGTATATTGGTTAAAACATTTTAAATAAAAACTTCACCTTGTTGATGTAGAAAGTGAAGCTGTGCAGCCGGAACGATTGAGAAAACGCCAATTGACAAAGAGTCGATTAGTTAACAGTTTAGACACGGCACTCAACATTGACAAGTACATCCCATTTGACATTGCGGTGCAATGTAAAAAGATAGGTGTTGTGAAGATTTACTGGGATCGAGGTCATGATATCACGTATACATTTGTAAACCAAACAGTCAATAATAATTTTGGCCGTCGAAACCGTGCCGATGTTTTGAGAAATCGTTTTACGCTTATTTTGGTAAACTTATCATTTAACGATCACAGTGCACGTGACAAAAGATGGAGATTAGATAGTTTGCTGCCTTTTGTAAAGTTTTTGGGTCATTCAACAATGGATACATCACTTTTTTTTTTCCAGGGGTTTATTTGTCACTCGATGCAACCCAATTGAATTCAAGCGATATAATCCGATTAAGCCCGCAAAGTACGGACTATTGTTCAAATCCATCAATGCTGCCCGTTACACGTACACTTTCATTTCCGCACCCTATAGCGGAAAGCCTGTGGAAGAAGGAGATGAATATTATATCCATGGCACAGAGAATATTGTGAAATATTTGGTGGAAAGATTTGAGAGTAAGGTTCAGCTGAACGGGAGAAACTAATCATTCAACGGAATCTACACCTCCTTGCACATAGAAGTTTAGTTTTATAGCAAATACATTACCAGCATTTTTACCATTCAGATCAACCGCAAAGACATTCCCAAAGACATCAAATTGGTCAAAAATAGGGAACCATTAACAACAGAGGTGTCCTGGCAAAATGATGGACCTCTTGCAAAAATGTCCTACAATGGCAAATACCTTGTCATGGAAATGCTCAAACTTTTGTTGAGCGACGAAACACATAAAGATTGAGTTGGCTGTTCAAAAACAAAATTGCTCTGATTATGGATTGTCCGTTTCAACTTGAGCCAGTATGTTGTCACTATACGTGTAATAAATATGGTGCAAAAACCTTGTCTGTATGTCTTGTTGTAAATTTATTCTCAGTAGATATATTGTAACCATTTTGAAGTCAAAACACGTTCATATAACTTAAAACTGTTTATATTCATTCTGTACGAGGAAAATTTGAAAATGCAGAATTTTACCCGAGACCCCCTTTTGTTTGATAACTATAGCCAGAAAGGCAATTTTTAGAAATAAATTTCCAAATTTTTAATATTATGGTTAGCAAAGTGATTCATTATAGCTTGGCCAAAATAATTTATATCTAACTCACATTAGAAAATATCTGGGGGTGTCATTAAAGGTGCCCACCCAGTCATACACCAGATATTTTTACACGGAATAGGGTTAGGACCTTGTTTGGAATTTTTTATTTTTTAAAAATTATGGTGTTAGATTCTATAAATAGCCTCCAAGTTTAATTTTTGAAAACATGAAACCTGTTAAATCATAAAAAAAAGAAATAGTTCTATTACTTTAGAAAATTTTTTGCTTGAGCTGAACTTTAAAAATTTGCCCTAAGGTGAGTTATTTGTTGCGAAAGCTCATTTGGGAGTAACGCGAAAAATTCTCTATAGTGAGGAACTTTTGTTTTGCTGACTCCACAGAAAGTTCGTGCTGAAATTCCTGCCAAAAATCATGACTAATTTTTTCATATTTTGTCTCGCCTCCCCATTTCATTATTAATAGTATTTCAATAGTTTAGAATAGAATAGAACAATTTAATTGAGACAATAGAGATATGTGTCTGTCGTTAGTTACCAAATCAAAATTAAATTTAATACTGTCGACAGAGAATTTATTTCTATTTACAGCTTTATTCCGTATTAATTAAGAAAATTTGTTGTTCGTGGAATTCTGTCGCAGTTTTCTTCTGCAGATACATATATAAATACCACATTTTCTTTATTGAACACAAGAGGGTAGTATTATAGCTACTAGTCAATCAAATATCTATCAATATATTTTTATTTCTATTACGTAATAAGCACTCATTTCAAAAAATAGTGCCGATTTGAATGCATTGAAAATTTGGAAAAGTAGCCTGCGTATAAAAAAAAACAACAGCTCAAAGACTTAATTTTCTTGAGCTTGCATTCTTTCTAGTATTTAATGAGATAACTTTGCCGTTTCTTGACTTTCAACTATTATTTCAAATATTGCTTCTGCTTGAAGTGCTTTCAATAAGTTGCCCATGATGGAATAGGTCGTGAAGCTTAAGTTGATCCTGTAAAAAAACTGAACTGACATCATCTGGACCCTGAAACCGATTATTATTGACCGTACTTTTGTTTGCAGGTTCTCCTAGAGACACACATCCCAGACTTCCTTCAGCTGTTTGTAGTTCTGCAATATCTTGTTGCAAATATACAGTTTTGTACAAGAGTAGGTTTGCTGGATTTCTGTAACATATAGTTTAATACGTAAGCTTCAGTACATATTAGAGATAGATGCTACACTGAAAAAGAAATCACTGCCAAACCAGGAACGAAAAGCAAAAAAGAAAAAAAAAAGAAAATTAATTTAGTGACAAAATAAAAAATTAAGTCCTTAAATATGAATATATGCTGTTTAGATACCTTATTGAAGGCACGATCTGTCCAATTTATAACTGATAACTTCGATAGTGCTGCCACTTTCTGAAAAGCGTCACATTATCACCATCATTTGATGCCTTCATATTTTTATTCATCGCTCCAAGTATTCTTTCGCGATTTGAATAAAACTTTATGAGCACGATGATCTCTCATGCGGTTAACATAGTTTTACTGAGAAATTGGCATTACTTATTTTCATGTTTGATAGATAAACTAAGCGAGTGGCCATGACATTGAGTAATTAGCTCTTTTGGCTGTTCTTTTAAAATTTGTTGAACAACTCCACTTCTCTTTCCCATCATTTTACTCGCTCGATCGTAAGTTTGACCTCTTAGGTTTTGGATCGGCAGGGCAAAGCGCACCAATGAATTTGTGATAATTTTTACGATGGTATCGTTTTTGATGTTTAGAAGTTCGTAGGAGTCTAGAAAGTCTTCCACTGGACATGTGTTTTCATTGATCCATCGTATGAAAAAGAATAATTTTCCTTATTTAACACATCAGAATATTCATCGCAGATTATGCTGAAGACAACATGTTTCTAAGCACTTCATTGGCCATCAAAGTGATTAGTTCGTTTTGGTAGCCCTGGCGTGTGTATTTTTGTTTATTAGAAGCTAAAGCAAAAAAAATTCCAAAACTGCTAGGTTGTGATTACCTCTTAAGAGCAACTTTTTCTAAGAATCACCCAAATCACCCAAATCATTATTGTGACCAACTCCAAAGTTATTTTTTTATCGATATTTTGATTTTAGTAACAGGAATAAAAAGCAGGGTGAACTTTTTTTTTTTCAAAAATTGATTATTCTCCTTATACCTATAATAACAAAACAAAATATTTTCGTAAAATTTTTTTATTTTATTATAAAAAAAATTTATTCAATGATAAAAAATTCTGGAAAAAAAATTTTAAATTATTACTTCAGTTAAAAATCTTGTTTTAGATACAAACTGAATTAACTCGTAAACAACCTTACTCATTTTCAAAGATGATTTTTCAAAGCCTCATTAGCAGCATCAAAATCATCGCTTGACAGACCAAAGTAACAACTATTAATTAGAATTGATGGAGTAAAAGGACTCATCAAAATGTCATCACTTTCCTAATACATTCAATCTTCATTCTCCGGCCAGTTAAAATTATTCTTGTTCATCTCCTGTGATGTATACTTCATGCTTTTGATGTAGATACCATTTTCATCAACCTACATATAAAAAAAAAAGTCTTAAAAGTCGTTGAAATTCTAAAATTAATGTTAATCAATTAGCTGTGTGTTTTGGATATTTTACAGTCAATAAAACTTATAGGTAAATTAGTGTTAAACATGATTCAGATCACTTTAAGGTACAGTGAACAGAGAGTTTTACCAACCTCTTTTTTTGTAAAATCACCCCCTTATCGCTATCCCCCTTTCAAAATTTGTATTCCACCAAAGATGGTAAATATTTCTTGCATCGCATGAATTCTCTTTAAAATCCAATTACAATGATATACTCAAGAAAAACCATTGATTTTTATCGGTTTGGATTGAAATTTAAAGAACAACAGAGTGGAAAAACTCAAAGGAAAATATCCCCTTTCACTCAACCCCCTTTTCAAAGGCGAAGGGAATCCCACTATGAAAGTATTGTACGAAGTATACTTTGTTTATCACTCTAGGGTACCAGCAGCATTCATACAAAAATGCAACCCAATCATCTTTGGAATATGATACCAAATCCATCACTCGTTGTAATTCTTCTTTTATGGCTGTATTTTATGGCTCTTTTGCATCAGTCATTTCGTCATTATTGAAATATTATTCTCTGGTATCTTCATTATCTTTTTTCTCTAGGTTAAAATCAACTGGTTTTTTAGCTTTCCAGCCCTGGAGTCTCTGGAGACCATCGCGAAAAAAGGGACTTAATTTGTCTTGCTGTGATAAACTTTTTTAAAGTTGAGATCTTTTCTCATAAGAATCTGGGCTTATTCTGAACTCATCTTTTTACCTTTCAGTTCACCTTCCATGGAGATATCGTACAAAAACTTCTTTTGTTTACATAAATAACGAAAGTTTTATTGCTTTGGAAGTGCCCACCCATACTTTGAAACATTTTCATACATGGGTACAACTCTCATGAGGTTTTAAAATCCACAGTTTTCGTAGAAACTTTTACCTCTCTCTGAGTTGTTGATACATTAATACTACTTGTCTTTTTGATGCAAGAAGCAAAACTTGTTCGGAATTTGTCCATGGTTGACTTTTCTATTAAATTTTCATGACGACCTGACAATGCGTGTTCTTCAAACGCATTCTTGCTTTCAAACAGTTCAGAACGACCATTTTCTTTACAAAAATACAAAATGCTTGGTGTCCTGTCGCTTCTTGGTTTAGCTTTCTTTGTCTTTTCTCTTGATAGATTTGTCTGAATGGTACCTTTATTACTAATCTTGAGTTGAATGCAGTAGAAAATCGCCTTGTGATACTCTCCTCAATGTCATATTGTCCAAAGACGCATACCTTCAGTTGTGTACTCAATATAATGATAGTTCTTAAAATTAGTGATGTTTCGAATTGAAAGACATGCTTCAGTACTGTCAACTTCTAAGACACATACCTGAGCACCTTTCAATCCAAATAAGATCATATTCCCAGCATCAACATAGATACGAATAATAGTTTTTGCAGCCGCACTTTCTCGATCGCACTGGTATTTTCCTCTACATAATTCATTGTAGTCGAAACGAACCAGCTCTACGTTATATTTTGGCATATACTTTAAAGGACTTCAGGGAATCGGGATCCATGATAACACCCAGAATTATCAGATTTAGCATATATTCTTTCTATCCCAGGTTGAATCTCCTTGAACTCCTCAACGCATAATCGTTTATCGATTTAAAACATACACGGTATCTTTATCACATCTGTACAAACATGTAAAAAATTTTTCAATAGCTCATCACCGCTTTTTGCAAAAAAAATTTTCACAATGCAAACTCGTTCCCTCCTTTCCAAAATAATCTTTCTGGCCTTCTCTAAATTTGATGGATATTATTTTTTGGCAGAAATGTTAGAGACAGAAAGTAGATGTTCCATCTAATTGATCAAAGTAAAACATTTTTGCTTTTTTCTATTGGGCACCTCTAAGAAGATGTTTTACTGATGTATTGCTTATTCTTTAAATTTTATCCTGACGTATTGGCGATTGCAATACCAACATCAGAAATTAAGTCATCAGAAGCTGTTGTGCTAGCTACTTCCTTGACATTTTGTATCGCTTTCCATAGTTCTAAACAGTCAGCACCAACATCAGCTGTTACGTTTCCAAGCACAAATTGCAAACGCAGTTCTGTTGGATCAGACAGACCATAACCACATTTATGTGATGTAACTTTATTTGTTGAAAAATGAAGTTGATACTTTAGAAGTACAAATAAAACGTTCGTGTGGAGAAACTTTCGCGGAAAGAGAAATGTGTGAAATTTTGTGCATTTAGCGTGGAAAAACTTTTGTGGATGGACCCAACATGAAAATTTGTTCGAATGAGTTCAAATTGAATTGATTTTCAAAGAATGGTCTTTTATTGCCATTTCACTTCTTCGAATCTCCTCAACAAACGAAACGAAATTTCTAAGTGTATACACCAAACGAAATACCAAAGATAAGTTCGCTTCATTGCACTAAACACCACTCATCTGATGTTACATTTAAGATCTTGTTGTACTACAATTTAATATTTTAACAGTTTAAACTTGTAAAATATATGTAAAATTAAATATTATTTAACTGAAGAATGTTGACGAGAGTTAACACGAAACTGCATACCCCAAAATCGATAAGATTTTGAATAGTAAAATTTTCACCACCTTAAAAAGCATCAAATTTTGGTTCGAATGATATCTTATCCTAAAATTTGATACTTTTTCTAAAAGTAGTTTTTCTGTTTTTCTTTCTTTTCCAACAGTTGACGCTGGTCTCTCGGCAGATGATTTGTAAGTTGTAATTTGTGACTAAGAAAGTTGAAAATAATATGTGTTGGGAAAATATGACCACCATTAATTTGTGTTCTTAGTCTTGCACCTGCATTGAGAAAGGAGATTCAAACATATTACCCTGACTTTGGTCAGACAAAGTACTTCCATTTATTTAATCAAATTGTCAAACCACGTTTAGGTGCTATTTTTAAAAAATCATTGCATTTTGTTGTGAGGGTTTTGTTGTCTGGTTCTAGTTTGTTTAACTAATAATCATTACGTTCTATTAATACTCCTTAATTTCTCTTTAAAAGAAAACAAAATTAAAAATAAACTTGTGTCTGTTAATACTAACATTGTAATAAACAAAAAGTTAAAAATTCAAATCAGTTTTTAATTTTTTTAAGCCAATAATTCATCTGCTTCTTTTTCATTAGTTGCCTCTTCGGTGGCTTCTTCTTTGTCATTTGACTTTCCAAGAGCTTCTTCTTATTTAGTTTCTTCTTTGGTGTTTTCTTCTTCCCATACAGAAGTTGGTCCTTTGTCAATTGTTTTTAAACCTTTGCTACGAGATCCTAATGGTATTACAAGTGTTTAAGTGTTTTACATCCTTATGATATTTGTTTTTATCGAACACGGTTACCTAATAACGATGATATGCACCTGCTTATTATAATTGTTTTTGTTACTGATAATTATTTTGTTTTCCTCAAAGCCAATGTTCGATCTTTTCGTAGGGATTAGTTGAATAATCACCCGTGGTATTCAGGACATTTAAATGGCGGTTTTTATTTATCAAATGTTTTGCTTAGGAAAAAATTCATGACAAGTCAAACTAAGCTAAAAAAGCTTTTGATTGAAAATAGGGGTTTTCAAACCTTGATAGATTACGTTATCGCACAAATTATGGGCCCATTGGGTTCCATTGATTTGCTTGTAAACCCTGCGTGTTTTATTGTGTGTTATGGGTTCCTGCCATAGCATCAGTTTGTTTGTAAACCCTGTATGTTTGAGTGTGTGTGTTATGGGTCCCTGGCGTGGCATTAATTTGCTCGTAAACACTGTGTTTTTGAGTGCGTACGTTATGAATCCCTAACCTGGCTTTGATTTACCCTTGTTAGTCAGGGATTTGGGTCGAAACCTCAAAAAAAAAAAAATGTATCATGCCGAAACTTTTAAGATGTGTTCATTAACATGTTTGATATTAATTGTCAAAGGTCTTCTGAAGTTTACTGTTTTTCATGTCAAAATTTGGTTATAAATTTTCTTGCCAATATCCAGATGTCAGTCATGAAAAAAAAAATCAGACGCATCAACAGGGAGATCTTGCCGTACGTGAATAACTAGGCGGAGGGGAGGAATGTCGGAAGGGAGAGGGGAGGAAAGGCGGATGGAGAGGTGTTAATGGCGGTTTGCTAAATACCATCATTAAGATTTTGACCCACATGAAAATAAACTTAGATGTGCCTTTGTAGCATAGTTTACTTTGCCCAAAACTACTAAAGATAAGGTTACATTGTCAAAAAGCTATGAAACAAGAGAGAAAATAAAATTTTATGAGTTTGGATTAACTTTAAAATATTCTGATACCAAATTCAATCAAGCTTGAGTTTTTTTTTGTAGAATTTGGTTCCAAACAACCCGGTGACACCGACACAGAAAGCTTAACCAAATTTAAGTCTGGAAAATTACATACAAATGTTTTGCTCCAAACAATGACTGGTACTGGTAATACATTGGTTATCCTATCATTGTTTATGCTTCAGATGAAAGTATTTGATTTCCAAAAATAAATCTTTATTTTACTTGTCTTAGTTCCAGAAAGGTGTGAATTACATTGGTACTTAACAAAAACATTTACATAACCAATATTTCTAGTTACAGCTATATGTCTCTTTTCCCTTTTTTCATTTTCATTATTTATTTGTTTGTTTGTTTATTTTTTCATTTGCTTATCTAATTTTTTTTCAGAGATGGGTAACTTTCTCCTGACCTTAGCTGTTCTTATTTGCGTCCTTAACCCAACTTTTAAAATTGTGTGAGAAATCCATAACACCGTTAATGGGAAGCTTGCGCTTTTTGTTAAATGTATAGGAATTTCAAAATCACGTGACATAATGGCGAAAATTTTTTCTGCAAAATATTTGGAACGGTATGTTTAAATTATCAATAAAAAGCAGAATAATTGTTGTGTTGAATTCTCAAGGGTCACTGAGGATGTAGCAAAAAACAAAAGTAGATTTAGAATTAAATAAGCAACCAAGGCTTGATAAAATATCATCTATGTTCATTAAAAACGGATGTGTTTCTATAATATAATAATTCTTTCAATCAAGACTATCACATTTCCAGATTATTGCAAACTAGCTAAAGTTGCTGCATTATTTTTAAAAGGGAGCAAGACGGAACCAAAAAACTACAGGTCTATATCATTATTCTTAATTGGATCCAAGATTTTCGAAAAAATTATTGGAGGTCAAGGCATTATATATAAATTTCAATCTGGATTTTGGAAAAGGTTTTTTCCAAATTCACATGGTTATCATATCTTTATGAAAGAATTACAATATGCTTTGAAAAGGGATCTCTCACCGGAATGATCCTTATAGATCTCTAAAAGGCCTTTGAGACAATAGATGTCAATATTTTGCATGAAAAACTGAAATCTATGCGTTTTTCGGAGAATGTAGTTTGCTGATTCAAATCATATCATTCAAACAGAAAATTTAGGGTGAAAGTTTATAAAGAATATTCTGTGAAATATTAGTTATTATTAAATTATTAACTAAGTGTGCATTATCGAGATGAAAAAACCTAGTACATCAATTTTCATCTAAAATGAAAGCTAAAAAAACAGATTCCTTGAATATAATTTATAGAGGCACATCAATTAAACAACATACCTCAGTCAAATACCTAGAATGCTCTTTAGATCAAACCATTAGTGCAGAGATATTTAAAAAAAAATTAATTCTAAACTTAGATTTTATAGTGCCCCTATATTGATATACAGTATAGAGCCATAAATTGGCTGCCTGTTGGTATGAGAGTCCATTAGGATATTTGTGCACATGTATTTAAATTCTGCAGTAAACCCAACCTACATTGCATGTCTGAAATCTTTTAACGCTTCAAAAATCTCTCTACGCAACAGTCATCTAAGGTTAGATACACCCTTAAGAAGATTCTCCATGGGAAAAAAAAATTGTCTGTTACCAAAAGGTCCCTTGATATGGAACATTTCTAATGTCATAAAACATTAAAATCAATCACAAACTATAACGTTTTTAAACATAAGATCAAGGAAATATTTTTTGCTCTCTGGATATAGTTTGCAAACTTAATAAATATAGACTGTAATTTTTTTCTATTTAATATGCTTCGGCGAAATCAATTTTGTTGTTTTGCTTGCTGGCTAATTTATAATGTAAAGCAAATGCAGCTTCTTTACCTGTTGACTTATTTTGGTAAAAAAAAAAAACAAAAACACGTGAGAAAAAGTGATCTACACAACCAAAAAATTTCTGCTTAGAATAGACGCCTGACTATTTCAATGATTATTGATAACCATGTTCACAGTGCTTGGATTTTTTTAAAGTTGCATATGGTGATCAAGGTGACGTTACTTCCAGTTCGGCCCAAGTCAACATAGGCTGGCCCAAGATAACAGCGTGTCAACTCGGCCAAAATCCCCTAACTTGGGCCAGAGCAGCGATAGATGTCTATAACTGGTGTTTATGTGTCAGTTATATACTAAACATTATCTAATGTTAGATGCAACTAGAAGATATATTTATCTTCACTCAGAAGAACAAAAGGAACTTTTAGACAAAAATTACGAGATTAAATTAAGAACTTATTTGTTTGTTTCAATTTTAATTATTAGTGATTTTATGCTTCTTTAACAAAAACGCGGAAAAAAAATCTAAAATGATGGATTTTCATTTAAAAACTTCTTAATATTTTTATTAAATTATATTTTATAAAACTTTTGTTTAGTATTTAGCTAAGCTGCTCAACATTTTAGCGATATTTGGTCAGTTTCCACATATTTACTGTATTAATGTTTAGTTCCATGAAACGAATTTATCATAGAAGCAACCTGGTGTTCTAAAGGAAATATGTCCCGCTATGATAAGGCAACTATTCGCAATAAGAAACTCTTATTTTCGCTTTAAATGTAAATTGACATTAAAAATCGTTTTTCTTTCAATTATTCGATTTAAACTGATATTATTCTTTGTAAAATGTTTCCACTTCTTTATAATAAAAACAGCATGTACTAATTCAGATATAGTAAAAGCATAATTAATTCATGTCTCTATCTCCAAATCTCTCCAAAATTAAAAGAAAATTTTATAACATAAACAGCACGTAATAATCGAAACATAATAACAACATAATTAATTCATGTCTTTACCTCCCAACTTTTTCAAAATTAAAGGAAAATTTCACATGAAATTGAATAGAATTAGATCCATAAATGATAATGTCACACCTGACCGAAGAAACATTTTTTACTCACCCTTGCTTCTTTTTTCTTGTTTCACAAAACTTCCGATTCGCTTTGAATGTTTTGTTCAATTACCTACAGTAAAGTTTCTCCAAATCTAAACATTTGAATGTTCTATTGAAAATATTGAATATATTCATCAATGTGCTTTTAATGCTTTATAAAGACGAAATATCGCATATAAAAGGAGGTAAGCGAATAAAAACTTTAAAGTTGTGGAAATGATCACTGCTATAGTCTTGGTTTTAGCTCTCTCAAATGTTTATTGTACTTTGTGGAAGCCAAACTGGCTTAGTCAAGAAAATGACCCGCATGAAGAAGGACGACTGAATCTTCCTTTTCACCACGATGTCAGAAAGAGGAATAATTACGAAGACAAAATATTTGAAGATAAAAATCCGGAGCAGTTTGTTTTTAATAGCTTCGATTCAGATCCATCTTTGCATGTAGAATCAATAAAAGAAGCATACGAACCGAATCACCATGCTCTCAGCAGAAAAAAAGCAACCAAATCAGTGGAGAAATTTCGCCGCAATTCATTAAAAGAATCCAAAAGACCCTATCGCTGCCAGTCAACTCCATGTAAAAAAGAAGTAAACGAACTTGAACGTCCGTATTGGGATAAAAAAGAAATAAACGAACTTGAACGCCCGTATCGGGATAAAAAAGAAATAAACGAATTGGAACGCCCGTATCGGGATAAAAAAGAAATAAACGAATTGGAGCGCCCGTATCGAAATAAAAAAGAAATAGACGAATTGGAACGCCCGTATCGGGATAAAAAAGATATAAACGAATTGGAACGCCCGTACGGGAATAAAAAAGAAATAGATGTATCGGAACGGCATTTCCACCATCAAAAAGAATCGGAACGTGTTTTGTATGATAAATATACAAAAGGCAGATTTAACCGTGTTGATAATCTTGAGCAGTTAGACAATGAAGCAAAAAGATTTAAAAAGAAGGATTCAAATCGACTTCTGCGTATAAAATCGAAGAAAGAAATTAAGGTAGATCATAAGTCATATCGCTCATAAAAAGTATACAAGCATGTTAATAAACAATAGAACCTTTAAGAAAATTTTTTTTATGAATGGAACCATTCCAACTCTTCCGAAATGTATGCTGCCCTATAATAAACCAAGGACCTAAAACTAGATGAGTTATATTTTCGTCTAAAGCATTTCCCCAACTCTTGTTCTAATAAAAATAACCTGTAAATGGATAGCTAGGAGCTAGGTTTCGTTGATATAAGATATATACTCATAAAACTTTTTAGATAATGTTTGCAGGTACAAATTTTTTTGATTTCTAAATGTTTTTTAATTCGTGAAAATTTATAATGCAAAAATGAGTACACAAAGGCCTAACTAAGTTTGAATTCATCATCTATTACTGCTTTAGGGGATATACCATCGCTTAAAGAGTTATTTAATACATCTATTCTAAAGCATGCTCAACTTTGATCCAAAATGTAAAAAAAAAATTTTCAGCCAATGCGCAGTCCATTGACAGAAAGTGCCATGCGTAGCAGTCTGAGTTCACATTTAGCTAAAAATGGACTTAACCGGTTAGGGTGAGTTAACATGTTACCTAAAAATGAACTGGTCGCCTATTAATGTACTGTTTACCTATAACTATTTCATTGTGATATAAAAGTCATATTGCACGAACTCTGCTCGTAAAAGTTTTCAATGATATTCTCATTTTTAAACCTTCTAAGATTTCACACATTGGATTTAGTTGTATCGTTTGATACTGCAGATCAAAGTCAATGTAATTAAACTCTATTTTTATACTATTGTAGATCTAACTTATTAATGATTTAACCTATATTTGCTTTTTACTAGATGATTACTTTTAAAACTGCAGCAATCGTGCATCAATAAGATTGTTATGGGTGGTTGTTATGGGTGGTTTTTATGGGTAATTGAAAGGTAAAGGCTATTTAGATTTCAGCAATTCAATTTCCTCCTCTTCGTTTAAGAAAAATTAGTAGTTATAGACAAAAATATTTTAATAGTTTCTTACTGAATCTTTTGAAAAACTTCAATAGAAATCATAACTGCTTTCCATCTTCAGTTTTTAATATATCCTATATAAATCGATATAAATCCTATATAAATCGGAAATCGTTTTGTTGAATGCAATTTGAATATTATTTATAATGTAATTGATGGAAAAATTCAAATAAAAATCATTGCGAATTTTATTTTTATGTTTTTCTTTTTTTGATAAAAATTAAAATAAAATTCTTTTACCTATTGGTAATGACCAGACTGAGTACTATGGGCATGTCTTCTCAACCTCATTCTTCACGTGAGAAAACATGAACAAAGTTGAAACAATTTTTTATTTAAATACAAACTTTTTAAAAATTTTTTAATAAGTGGGTCTTAACGCTGCTTAAACAACCCGGTATTTCGGCGCTTGTCAGTTGTCAAATTATTGGTACTTTGAAACTCTGATGCTTCGAAAATATTAGGCATCGAAACAAAGATACGTTCTGAAGAAATCCTTGTGAAAAAAAATATTGCATTTTTGAGCTCTGTTTGAGCTAAGTTCTGTGACAACCTTATAGAGTCCTTTGCGGAAGCTGTGTTGCAGTTTAATGATGGCGCCATGTTTTGCGCAGTGGTATTAAACTCTGTTGGAGTGAGCCAATCACCAAACATGCTCATTAAACTTCATGAAAAATATAAGATTCGTGTTCAGTTTGCCAAAAAAAAATTTCGGAAGGAATACAAGTACAAAGAAAAAATTTAAATTCACTAAAAAAATCCAAAAATGATGGACCTGTACATAAATATTTGATAGCTTTGGTCTTGCAACAGAACCAGAAAAATCTTATAATAATTAAGCAATCTATGTGATTATTTCCGAAAAAATTCTTGAAAGTTTATATCTCATTTTGTATTTTATTTTTGTTATTTTTTTTTTTAAATCAGTCGCTTTCTGCATTGTTAAATGCGCTACAAGGCAGGAAACCAAAAGAAGAGATATGAATAAAGCAGATCTTACACAGGGTAAGAAAGATATTGATTGGCTGACTTTAGACTTAAAGGATTGGAGATCAAAATCCGAAGAAAAACAATCAAAAGGCAGAGAGTTGAATAAAAAAAAAAAAGGTGGGGAGAAGCTTGATAAACAAAAGTTTTTTTGAAATATTTTCGCTTTTTCAGCAATAGATTGCCATTTACTTTGCAAGAAGCTTTTAATTTTTTACCCCCTGTTAATAGTTAAATATGAATAGTCGCGCCCATATTGGTACTGAGCAGTATAGGGCCATAAATTGCTTGCCTGTTGATATGAGGGTTAATCAGGCTATTGCTGCACACGCATTTAAGTTCTGCAGTAGACCTAACTTAAACTA
>JAUZNK010058403.1:0-15155 GCA_035046665.1 Euphysa ruthae
GTTCGAAACTAATTCAAAATATTTTCTCTATGAAATGTGTACCATATAACCTTAAAAGTACCTTTGCATTAAGTCTCCCCCCCCCACATTATTTCAAAATAATTTTCTTAAATATAAAGGTCTTAATTAAGTATAAACGATTGAAAAAATAAAGCCACAATAGTTCAAAATCTCAAACACCACAGCTGTTTAATTTGACTCTGCGCAAAAATGACGGAGTACTTTGAATTCACCAATTTCTGTCCTTTCGTCTGGTCTTGATTTTTTCTTAATAATTTTCATTAGTCAAAAACGCATAATGCATGAAAATTACTATTTTTGATTATTTTAACAGATAATCATTTATTGGTACTGGACCAAATATTCCTAAAGAAATAAAATCTACTCATTATCTTTCTTTGAAAATTAAAGGGCTATGGGAAATCTTTTGACGTTTATGGTCACCTGTCCAGAGTTAGTCTTGTCACAATTTAAAACGCAATTCAAACACAATATAAAACATTTTTTTGATCATTCTCTAAAAGGTACACTCTTTTTACGTTGAAATTTAAGTTTAATTTTAGGTCATGCTCAAAATTTTAAATTTTTCTTCGTAAAATTGTGCTTGAATTATACTGACATTTTGCTAATGCTCAAAAATGTTTTGGACATTTTTTTTTCTTTTCTCGGAAATCTATTAGTCACACAAACCAAAAACCGAAGCCAGGAAAATTTGATATTATTAATATTATTATTATTAATTTAGTTTTAAAAAAAATATGAATTACAAGAATATTGCACCCTTTTTTTTCTTTAGTTAATTTAATTTAATTAATTTAATTAATATTTTGGTTTTGGGTTTTACTGTTAGTAAGAATGATAATAGACTCATGTGACTGCAACTTGTAGAATTAGTTTTTTCAAATTTAATTCAACAACATTATTTCTACTACAAGGGTTCCTAAGAATCATTTCTATTATTAATACAGGCTTTGCCATAAGCAAACAACCTCCCGAGTAGTTAATAGCTCATGTGAAGTAAATGGCGTGAGCGTTGTCGCTCGACAACAGAACTTCCAAGTACTTGGATATCGTGAAAGCCAATTGTGCAAGTCTGAAAATAACGATATATGTAACTTTTTTTTACATAAGTATTGTAGAGTGTATTGCATAGATTCAGATGTTTCACGATTTATTCCTGAAAGGAATTTATTCCAGGTAAAGTTAATTCACCCGAGCTCTACGCGAGCGAGAGCGATCGCTTGGGGTTCTTGGCAACGCCTATAATACATTCCAATGTAAATGAAGAAATTTAACTTATGACATTCCATCTCATCTGAACATAGCCTAATTCTTAGTTTTTGGTATTTCTAGGTTCTGGGGTAGAAAATTGTCATTAGTTTGTTTACCTCAATAAGAGCACATAGGAATGGAATAAAATTTCCAAAGTATTCTTCAAAAAGACCAGAATTTCATCTTTTGGGTCTGTAAAATAGACGTTTCGAAGGATAATACTGTTTTGTATTGGTGGGAGACCTGAGAGTTGAGATGAGAAGAAATACATGATTTGCCAAGCAAACCTGTGAATATCAGCCTTTGGCTACATGGCATGGTAAAATTGTAGATTACTTCACACTCACTGTGGCATTTAAAATAGTAATAATTGGGTTATGGAATGACTGTAACAAACTTGAAATTGTTAGTAACAAAGTGATACAAGGAACCAAAATTTTTATTTCAAAAACAGTCTTTTTTACTATCTGCCAGCTGCTAATTGTAAACTCTTTCTGAGTCACTTTCTGGATTACTGGAAACAATGTTCTCTTCAATTAGTTGATCGCTTGCTTCTTCTTCATGGCATTCTACTTGCTGTGTATTGTGGGTATCCCACCGTCATCTTTCATGCTGCTGATTCGAATATTGAGGCAAAAGTATCTTGGAGCAAGATACTTCTGCCTTTGTAATTGCTGCTGGTTTTGTCCTGTATTTATTGCTTGAGAATTATCACTTCTATAATCTAATAATTCTTCATAATCGTAACAAGGTAACGAATATCAGGATTTCCTTACAAAACTTATAATTGCACAATAATGGCCCACATGACTTTCTTTGGTTGAGATTTCTTTGTACACTTTGCTTTGGTTGAATCTGTTATTGGAAAGCATTTATTGGCTAAGACTGATCGGTATACTGGAATAGCTTTTTTATCTTTAAAATTTATTATATCTTCATGATTCAACACCACACAGGAATTTTATTTGAATGCATGTTTGTTCGTTGTTTCCCATTGCATTAGTGTGTAGATAGTTCTATTTCCATACTGTCTTTCAATTGTAGAGAGGGTTGTGTCATTTTCACTTAGACTTTGTTTAGGTGCAAAAAAGGTAAGCTCAATAAAATCTAATTTGAATAGAATCAATGCAGTTGAAATCAATCTATATTGATTTTGCAAACTTTCTCCCCTTCATTCTCGTTCCATAAATATGAATATGTCTGAAATGAATCAATTTTTGTAACTGAAATGATTTTGAAGGGGTCTGGAATAATAGAAAGCTCCAGTTGGATTATATGGTGATAAAAAACTTGCTGTAAATCGAATGCTGCAGTTATATTCTCTTTGTTTTACTCCTTCCTTCTTAATAAGCTTGAGTAAATTTTGTTTGTGAAAATTGCACAAGCTCTACATTGATTTTTTTTTTAAGTTTTTAGAATTTCAAACAAAATCTATTTTTAAAAACTCTGATAGAACGTGTATCCCTCTATGACAAGGTTTTTCTCGCTACTATACTTTTTAAAAAGTCTTAATGTAAGCTTTTGAGGAAGAAACTATGATTTCTCTGTCTGTCTCGCATAGTGAGATCCAACAACTCGAAATGTCTGAATATGACTTTTTGTCCCCGTTCACTTGACATTTGTGCTTGGTTTTCATGGCGACCTCTTAAATCTTTCTTTACACTTTGTGTAGCAATTTGCTGTGATATTGCTAGTTTATCAAGAAATAAACATTATAGAGACTTGGGTTCTTCAGTACCATATATGTCAAGTTCTACAGCATTAATTTTTTTTTTCTTTTTTTTTTTTTTATGGCTATGACGGTTGTTCCCAGAGTGAAATAGGGATCTATTAATAAATATACCGTTATAACTGAAAATTATTATTTTTTTTTTTTTATGTGGGGGATTTATTTTAATTTGGTTTTGTTTTTGTTACTATGTTGCACAGCAACAAAAATGTATTTTAGCGTATTTATGTTTTAGTAATTTTAACTTATTTTAGTAGCAAATCATTTTAAATTGTTTGAAAATTTATACATAGTCAGTTTTTTAACCAATTAAATTATTGTTATTATTTTTTCCAAAGGATTTTTTTAACCAGTAGGCTTTATATTTTTCCCAGTGGATTTTATTTATTATATATGACAGAACTTTGGCCAATCCTGGACTGTGCCTGAAGAAGATATGAAATGTATCGAAAATTTGCAATTATAAGAAAATGTGTTTTTGATACCTTTTTACATAATATAACACTTTATTCAATATATATATATATATTTATATATATATAGATATATATATATTACCTCCACCAGCTGCTTGAATCTGTCTGTTTTTGTTCCTTATACCTGCTGCTTCATAATCAAATTCGTAATCAACCCAAGGTCTATTTGTATTACCACGGTAGCCACCTCGTCCTCTGTAATATCCCCTGTATCGGCCACGTCCTCTATAACCACCACGACCTCTTCCCCTATAACCACGATAATTATTTGCACTGCTACCAAAAGTTTCATGGTTTAAAGATCGTTCTTGACGACGAGTCATTATTCTAAAATAACAAGAGGATATCAAAACTGTCCTCATTACTATAATAAAAGAAAAAACTTATAAGAGGGAACAACTCATGAAATATTCAAAATCTTTACACATCTGGTAGCAGGAATCAAATTCATAATTGGGGTATTTCTAAAACAATCGCACAGCTTACATAGCCTTACTTAGCGTAACTATAATTTTGCTAATGATCCTTTCCTACCAATCTTTCAGACAGATGAGATGAAATTGAACCAAAAAATATAAAAAAACTTATTAGTACCCATAATTACTCAAGAAATGTTTTGTATTATCATATCATACTAAATTAAACTAAGGTGGCCTCTATTTTATGTTTAGTTCATGGTCACCCACGCGCATTTTGTTTTGAATAAATAATTACCACATTTCAGTTGATTATTTTCATTTTCTGTTGTCAATTTATTATTAAAAAATCTTTAAATACAAGTTAAATCCAATAAATCTATGCACATTTTATAATATTATTCCGTTGTTTTACTTAAAGATATATAAAAATAAGAAAACAGCAATATAAAATTTCTCGGATTAAACCATGATCTGTGAAAACCTTGGGAATTAATCTCTGCGAATCTTTTACAGCTTTAAATCAGAAAATTTATGGTGATTTATCTTTCAAAAGTTGCGTTCTAGCCTTTTTTTCACATTTTTTTACAAGAGGTGTAGATGTTCATAGGAAGGGTAGTTCAGACAAAACACTAATACAGTAAGGTTTCGAAACAAATATTTTTAACTCCACCAATGTTGTCATTGTAGAATTTATAAAAGTTATACATATGTTTCACACCCATTCAATTATTTTCTGAAAATAAAATATTTCCATGGGTGTTGAATGAAACTAGTCTGTAATTTCATTTATCAATGACGGTATAAAGATTGAAATAGCACAGGCTCAATGAAACAACCAACAGTCTCTTTTTGTCCATAAAATCTCGAAATGCGTATTTTTTTTTTTTAATTCTTTGAAAAATACATTTTAGAAAATCAAAGTATAGGGCCTCGTAGTGCCTTCCAGGGCCTTGATGTACATAAATATGGGAATTTTAGACTCCGAATTGGAGAAGCCTGATTGTTTTCACCTCACTATTAAGTATATAAGACTTCACCTACATATACAAATATGGGATTTTATAGTGGTGTTTTGTGAGTTCTCTTTGGGCGCGAACCATAGCTCCAAGACACTGGATGTTTTGTGATAAAGGAATTTTTTACCATTTGTCAGATCCAGGTTATACCAAAAAATGAAGGTAGACAAAAGATGCCAGTGATTAATCTTTCAAACACATAGCAGAAAATTCTTTAATATATAGTGTGGCAACCATTGTCAGCAGCTACATTTTCGCTGAACAGTGCCGGTTCCTTGCAAACAATGTGGCTTAGGAAATAATCTGTGATAATACTTTATGGGTCTTGTAGCCACATTGATTTGCCAAGAAACTGAACAATACCGAGACACACGTGTGAAGCGATAAATGTGTGATGTCTGAACTAGTTCAAAAGTCCATTTAGAGACTTGTATGCCTAGGGTGTAGCAGGATTTATATAACCACCATGGATGAGGAGCAAACAATGGAGATGAAGACATTGAGCAACTATCTGCTGAGTTTGAGGCTCCCACAGATGTCGTTAAAAACATCCTTAATGATCCTATTCCGGAGGCTGTTGAAAGCTGTTGAAGTATCTACAGCCTTCAGCGTTTAAGCAGCATGGGGAAATACCTCACCTGACACTTACCAAAGAACTGACCTTCTTTGAGGATGTGTCATCCAAAATTGCCCTGGAATTATACTACGCTCTAGTTATCAATAATGCCCCAGTGCTCTACCCAGATGGTAGCTACATGAAAAAAAGAGACACAACGACGGTGGTCAAATCCATCTCCTTTCAATAGCAAGAGGACGCAACATCAAGGATGAGTGTGAGATGTATTGGGTTTTGTTCAAGAACGAGGACTTTTGGGTAACTAGAGAAATAGCTTCGGAAGTGCTCGAGTTATTGTACACAGACAAACACTACAAGCTCTTCATGGTCATCGGCAAGTCAGCTAAAGAACCTCTATCCCCAATCACCAAAAAAGGTGTCTCTGAAGGCCCCATTAAGGGAAAATTATTGATTGGGATCAGGTCAAGGCTGGCCTCATTGAATCAATCAACAGATTTGGGAGAAGGGCATGGAATATCTGGTCTATATTCGTTATGAGCTTCACCCGCTTCCTGAACAGCACTGTGAACATAGGCCGAAGTTGACGCAAGAAAAGGACAGAGAGTTTGTTAACTTTTTTGTTCGCTTTTTCGTCAACCATTTCAAGAACAAGATGATCTAAGCAAGTAGTGGACTGACCCCTACCAGAATAGCAAATACTATAACAGATTGACAAAAAGCTCAAATACAGGTTGCTCACGTGCCGACATGTTCACCCTTGTTTCTTGCCATAATAACCATTCCTGGGCAGAAATTCCAATCAACCCACCAAGGATCAAGTGTGTCGACTAACTGGACAATATTGCTGAAAAGAACTTGTTCAACCTTCAGTCCTCATACAGTAAGGAAGAAAGTCTGATGCCATGAACCCCGTGCACCAGTTTGGGTTCTCAACAAGCATGATGCGTTGAGCTAACGGAGAAATCACCTTCAGCAAACACCCTCGCCCTGACAGGTGTAGTCCAACTCTACGCTTGGGGGTTTGGTCCAAACACCCATCCGTATACCGTTAGTCACATGGGAGAGCATCTGCGTGAACACGATTCAAATATGGGCACTTGTCCTTGCATACACAAATATATTGCTCAAACAAATGCTGAAACGTTTTCCCCAGGAAGACATCCATTGGGTTTGCACAGTTGCAATCTACACCTAGTCCCTTCCCAGTCAAGTCAAAAGAATGTTTGTTGATAACATGCCTCAATATTGATAATGAAGACATAAGCAACCCAGATAGAAGTGGTGACCCCTCCACTCCCCTCTGATCTCGTGCAGTTACTGTGAAGCAAATGTATCTGATAGGCTAAGGAGGAAGCAGGAAAACGGAGTGTGTCATGAAAACTTTTAATGGGCATAAACCGGTTGTGCTCACTCCAGAAAAAGACCAGGTTGGCCCATATTGGCATAACCCTCGTCTTGAAATCCCATCAAGCTAAGACCATACATCGTTACCTCTGCATCGACCCAACGAATTCAATAGAAAAGCGGGACCCTAATTTTCTAGGTTGTTGACTCGATTATAGTGTTTAACTAGTGTTGTATAGTTCCCACCAAGAAACTCAATGTCATACTGGAATATCTGGCACAATATGTTAAGGTAGTTTGTTGCAGTGGACGGAGGCAGATTCTACCATGGGGGATAGTGGGTCAGGTCAAACATCCACCACTATCGATGTCTCTGTCAAGATATTGATTCAGTGCAAGTTATATCAAATTTAGTTTGATCTCTTCTGTAGGAATTTCCCAGGATTGGCATTCGAAAATTCCATGCAAAGCACTACACCAAATGACATTTGAGTTAGTTCCATAAATCTTCTTGACGAAGTGGTCAAGACCAACGTACTTCTACACCATAGGAACAATCACCATGAACTCTAAAATCCGCTTTAACAACAGTATTGTTCATCAATATAGGAAGCAAGGTCAGTCAGTGGCCATACCTCGAAGTCACAAAACAGTTCAAGTATAAAAAGGAAGGATTGTCCAAGTGCCTCTATAGACAGTTGAGGAGGGGTTCCCGCTCAAATGGAAATATGCTGGTTAGGGTAAAGTGCATATGTTCAAGGAAAGACAGTTGGGCAGTTGGGTCTCCAGGCTGGATTATCATGGTGGACTATAGCTTTAGCATTTGGATAAGCAATTGGGTTTCTACGGCAGTATCGCCTGTGACATTGATAGCTCAGGTTGTGACGGTCTTACCTCCAGCCAATGTTTGGGGTCCTGTTGTCCCATCAGCTCTGTAAGTGACCCCAAACACCACCATGATCGAGGTAAGGTTGGAGCACTATACAAAACAGAAGGGACATAAAACACACAGGAGTCGAAAACATTTGCGCTGAAGTAGCATTCATGTTAGCTACTACAGTGGGAAGCTCTGCTACGCATTCTCGGTTATCCAAGCCATTTTTCAGTTTTTGCTGTGCCTGAGCTTTAAGCAGCCACTCAACGATTAAAGGACTCGACAAAAGCCTGCAATCTGTGTGTTCGATAGATTTCTATGTTTAGATTTATGCCCGTCTAACGTAAGTTTTTGGCCATACAAGCAGTCAGTTTGGTAGATGCTGGTAAATGCATTTGCTAATTCACTCGCTATATTTAAGGTCAATGCTCTGGCAGCTTTGTATCGAGAAGCTGTATCTATTATGTTCAATACATACTTGTATGTCTTGCGATTAAATTTGTCATGGGAAAGGAATGACAAATCAGCTTGGTGAACAACGTTTAGTCAACTTTCAGTAAAACTGGTAAATACCTATTAGGGGACCAGGTGTGCATATATTTCTCGAAATCCTAGGGAGATAACCACATTATGACCGTTCTGACTCTTCAGGCCCATAATAATCTTTGCTAAGAACAATATCAAGCTATTTAGACGTCAAAGGCTTGGTTTGAAGTTTCTTTCCCTCCATAATGTTGTTGTTTTGCCAACAACGCAGCCATGTATTCGAGGAGATTGATCAATCTCCAATACGCTGATCGAGTTGGTTTGGGTAGTTCTCCAGTGTATACACGGAGATTTGCAGTTTTAGTGGAGAGAACTATGGCAAATCGCAATACCATCCTTTCGCTCTACAGAGCTCTACAGAATTTTGCCCAATGTCTATCAGAGTATGGACAAGAGGTCCAGAGACTTTATTTCTAATAGTGCTGTAGCTGACCGTTATCATTTTGCAGTTGAGCGCATCAACAAGAGTCATGTTGTATTGAACAGACCACAAGCATAAAGATATATATGAGGCGTCAAAAAGCCTTGTTCCAAAATCACTAGTACAAGAAGCAAAAAACGAGCGAATTACGTGCTCAAAACAGCACCAGCAACCCACTTCTCTATAGCATAGACCAGGATATGGTTAACAACAAGCTTCATATTCCAGCAGCCATTATTATCAAAGCTCGAATGAGCTTACCCAAAATGAATGTGGAAAGGTTAGGCCACATTGGCCTAAAGTCTTATAAGACGTTGCATGAGCAAATCATTTGCTTTCCGATTTTGAGTCCACTAAGAGCTTGTAGGTCAGCTTTATTAAGACTGTATTGAGAGCGAGCTGGTGTCAATTTTCAGCAAGACACTGTCGAAAAAATGTGTGGTATCCTAGTATGATGACCAAAAGAATCGAACCATTGTACCTTATTTGACGTTAAGCGACAAGCTACCCAGTGGCTCCCTGGTAGGTGAGATGGGTAATAGTTGACTATAAGACAGCAAGGAGGCAATAATTTACTAAGATCCGGAAGTTTGACAGCAGTGAAAACTCAGAAAGTGAGAAATGCTTTTTGCAATCCAGTGCCCAAGCTGTTGTGATGGAGTGTGTTGGCGCCACAGCGAAGGTGCTGGCAATTGACCTATGAAGGCTGGCATAGGTCCAGTATGTTTGTTCCAGCAACATGGCAAATAAAAATTGAAGGCAAACTAGCTCTTAGCTTCAAGAGACCCAAAAAAGCCACATCAATATATAAGACAGGAGAGATGATTGAAGGTCAAAAGTGGGAGTTATGTAGTATTTATTACCATATTAAAGAGATTGTCCCTGCATTATCGACATGTGGATAGTAGATGGATACCCACAATAAATATACCCTACCTTTGACGAAACCCATATCGTGCGTGAGTCTTGGGCAGACTACAGACAGATTGACACAGGTAACTTAAGGAACAGCTACTCATGGCAGTTTTATTGTTGTGAAAGCCTTGTGAAAAAATATAATCAAGTAGTCAACATTACTACTGTGACATGTATTGTTTACGGAGGGGTTGGAACGGGCCTATTTGCGACACTGATCGCAGCATATATATATTATAAATATATGGAGACTTTCACGTGATTATGATATTTTTACCAGCAGACACATTAACCGACAGGCACATAACCGAAAGGAACAGCGTGATGGAACCCGGGTAGAGACAAATTGTTCGAGCTTCCAGTTTATGCTTGCCCATCATAAACTTTTCACCTTCTAGCAGACTATACAATCTGTGCACTACAATATATCATTGTAATCAAATTCATACCTTCATATCTAAGACTATCAAATGTGTTGAATTCTTGTGGTGTTTTCTTTTGTAATAAAAATTGATAGTGGGGAGATTCGAATTCGTAACACCAAAGTGGCTTCAGTATCTTCAACCAATGTGCTAGCACGCTGAACCATATAGCACATTATCTACCCACATTAACTATTGTTAAGATTTAAAGCATTTTAATGTTGATACATTTTTTGCAAATGAAAACAATCAGGGTATCGGTACAAGCGCTGTAGAGAACTTATCACAAAACACAAAATGGGAGGTGCAGCATGGTTCTACAAAGTCCCCCACTACGGAGTATAAACAAACCTATATGAATAATTGGCAATTGTTTATGTATGTAAAGTCTGGTATGCCTGATCAAACATCAGATTTGAGGAAACACCACCTGGGAGTGCTACTAGGTCCGCAGAGCCTCCCACTCTGGAGTATAAAACTCCTAATTCCAAAAAGAATATGGTGATTGTTTTTATAGGTGAAGTCCTATATGCTTGATTGTACCCTAGATTTGACAAAACACCACCTATGAGGTGCCATGAGGCGTTTCGGGCCTCCCTCCCTGGAGAATAAACACACCTTATATATACAAAAAGTTTTTTTAAAGCAAAACAGGCCTAGCCCTGACCATTTAAGGCTTTTATGCAACAAACCTGCAGAATCACACCCCAATCAATTATCGTTTCCCACCACGTCTACAAATAGAACCTTTCAGATTTGGTTCTCTTCCACAGGGTTGCTACATGGCTAATCCTTAAATTTAAGAGCACTACTCATTTTTAAAAATATGTAAAAACGTTTATATTGATTTAATTTTCTTTAGTAGATTTTGTTATAAAGTATGAAGTTTTTTTTGAAGTAACAAACTGAAAACAATATTTAAAAAATTTTTTTTTTTCAGCTGAATTCTTATTTTGTAAGGCTTAAAAGTTTTTTTTTAAGTTACAAAGGTTTATGTATTTTTTCCTGCGGTGGAGAGCAGCCAATTCAAAACAAAAATCAAAATTTCATCATGCAAGTGTTGTTTGTAATGTGTATAGGAATTTATTTTATTTATTCTAACACGTATTATTTAGAGCTTATAACAATGTATCACAGATTTTATTTTATATTTGTATTCAACTACGCAAGTGTTACCAACGTTAAATAAATAAATGAGTGAATGAATTGCGACGTGATTCTGCAGGTTTTCTTTTTATGCAACTCTCTAATTCAAATTTATTTGCTCCACTTGAAAATCTAAGTAAAGCATAAACAAAACCATTGCAACCCCGAACAGCCAAAAATAAATGCATTTGAATTTGTAAAAAAACATCAATCAATGTAAAGTAAATGACAGAATTTGAAAAATGTATCTGTGTTGCAACCTTTAAGGAATTTATAAGAAAATTCCAAAAATATATAGCTGATATCTTTTAAGTCTGTTGCTGATACAAATAATAGTACATAAAGAAACAAAAGCTCTAACCGAACTACAAAAAAAAAAAAAAAAAAAAAAAAAATCCATTAGTAGTGGGGTTCTGCTTTTTAATACGTAGAAAAATAATGGAGGCATTAAATATTATGAAATTTAAATCATACAATCAATTAGATATGAAATCAACAGAAATTTTCAGAAATGGATTAACTCGATTTATTTAAGTTTTTATATTCTATAGATAGATACAATATTTACAAATGAAATTTTTTTTATTTTTATTAAGCAGAACTTGAAGAGGGAGATTACTATGAAAACTTTTGCTTTCTTGAAATTAGAATTTTCTATCAAATCTTGTTTATAAACCTACTTACTCATTTGATGATTCTTTCTTGATTGGCTGCATCGCTTCACATGAAATATTATCAAAAAATGATTTTGAACTATCATAAAATTTCTCTGGTGAGGGAAGCGGTTTAAGCTCATCAACATCTTTTTCATTGACAACATCCTTACTCTGACCCTAAAAAATTCAAGCACATTTTTTATGTCTATACATTAGTGTTAGAACTGAGAAAAAAAATACTTCTTAACGCAGATTATCATTATCATCAAAAATCACTAGTTATATCAATTTTCAAGATGACCAAAAATCTAATTTAGAATATATTGAATAATTGCTGTAGAATACACTCTTTACCAAAAAATCATCAGGAAATTGCTTTAACCCCATTAGCGCCTCCTGCTAATAGGGAAGGGTATGTATACGAGGTGACAATGGAAGTAGGAAAAACGGAAGGAATGATATGATGCAGGTGGGCCTTAAATTCCTGAATGGAAGCGGCTCCCTGAAGAAATGACTAACAACAATTAACTGAAAACGGACTTCTTATTGAAACAACAAGCATCAAAGTTTTGGATGAAAAATGGCAGCAATCTAATTGTTTTCTTTAAAATTATTATAAATGATCAGATTTTTGATTTGGTAGTTACTTAAACCAATCGTTATTGTGAACATTATTTATCAGATCATGAAAAACAAGCTGACGATTCTTATAACAGAACATGGGGAAAACATCAAAGTTCATCAATGAACTGGTTTATTTTAAATCCTGTTTTAGTTCTATTGTTTCTTTCCATTACCTATACTTATATTTAAAATTAATGTTAATTTCTCAGAAGTATATGTTTACACAGTGTAGAAGTGGGTTCCAAACCCAAGATGAATAAATCAAAATACTATTTTGTTCTGATTTTTAAACAAGCGCTAAAATATACATGCCAACATCAAAGTTATGAAAAAAAATAAAAAACAAGCATTTAAAAAAATACTTAATTTTGTTTTCAGTTTGGGCTGATGTTGTCCATTGCTATATTAAATACTAAGCAACCTCGACATTAATTTCTACATTTTTACATTGCTTTGAGGCCTGTGGTCACCCAACTATGGTGGGTAAAAAGTTTTTTAGGCAGTATCTATTGTCAAGCAATAACACTGGTAGCATTTACTTCACACGAGCTATTAACTACTCTGGTTACTTTGAATGCATACAATATATAAATAAAAACCACTAAAAGCAGATTTGCTTTCTTAGAATCCCTTCAGAACTTCACTGCCTCTTGCTGTTGCCATACCTGTACAATAGCTGATGTCAGATGGTTTATTTAATTAGGGAAAAAGTGCCTCTTCAAAAGATTGCCGAGGCATATGCATTATCACTTGGAAAAACAGTTTTACGTTAACTGATATTTTTTTTAAAACTTTTGTGTGTGCCTTCCCTGGACAATACAAGGATGTAATGAAAATAGCAGTCTAAAATATTGTCAACTTTTCCAACGCAAATTCAGACCAGTAAACGACTTCTAATGGATTGGAGACAAATTTTATTAAACTCTCTGTAAAAATCCGTTTTTTAAAGAAACTGACAAAGGACAAACTATAAAGGCTTTCAATGTCAGCCTTAAAACCCCACCAAAAGCCGATTTTCATCATGAAAACTGCTTTGAAATGTACCACATTAATGGAATATACTGTTTACTTATTTTCAGTATTCTTGTTTACTTTAAATACTTCACTAAAAATAGGAAAAATTGATATGATTTAATAATTCCACCATTTTGAATAAAGTAACCATCCTTTTGAATTGAAAATTTTTATACTTGCTGCCAAATAATTTGCATAAACAGCGGTGTAAATAATATGAATTATTTCTTTGATTTTTTTGTAGTTCATTCAAATTAAGCAATTTTTTAACATATGTCATGACTTTCTCTCTGAAAAATGTAAATGTAAATAAAATATGTTCTCTATGATCTGCAAATGTAAATCTGTACCAAACATTAAAGTAAAAAAAAAAAAAAAAAAAAAAAAATGGTTAAGTAAAGAAAATAGCATTACCTATATCTAGTATTAAAATGCAATACCACTCTAGAAAACCAATTTATTTTTTAATAAAACTGCATCAAAATGAATTAAAAATTTAAAACCATTAATTGAAAATAATGTCAAAAATAAAAAAAAAACTTATAATCTATGAAAAGATATTAACCAGCGCTTTGCCTCCAAGCTTTTGACAAAACTCATCACTTCATTAGCACAAAAAAAAAAAAAAAAAAAAAAAAAAAAAAAACCTTTACTGCAGCGCTTCTACTAAATACAAAAACCCATTACTAAACACCACATCAGTCTCAAATGTGTTAAAACATACAGCTCAAATCATGGATCAAGACCAGTATAGGTATTAATTCAACACAAATTTTATAGCTAATCAACTATTTATAACTATAATTCAATACACCAAAAAAATTTCTCACAGCCTTAAAAAATTAAATCCAAGAAATACTAAAACCCAAGGTGACTTTTTCAATATAGATTTAACCACATGACAATCTCGATCGGTCCAGTTTATCCAAAAATGTGTAGAGTTTGGACACCCAAACAAGTATAATGGTTTACATAACTGCCTATATACACACACACAAACTAATATATTTAGTAAATTATTAACAAGCAGAATTTGAAAATTCTTCAAAAGAATTTAAAACCAAGCAACCAGCATGAATGATCTGTAGTTAAATTTGCATAATGGCAAAATGGTGATAATTATATTCCAGCTTAAGGAAACAGTTATTTATTCTGGAGTAAAAATTTCCAGTTTGATTTTGTCCGAACAAATTTCTCTGGGCTTATCTCACCGCTTTAAAATGAGAAATATCTTCTAGATTCCATAAATCACCTGTGATCGTAAGAACAATTGCTTCTCTTTTTTTGTTAACACATCGATACTTTTTTAATGTTAACAAATCTTAAGAACAGTGATGAAACATTTCTTTGAAAATTTTTTGAATCTATTTTATTGGATGAGTTAATGTTAATTAGTCATCAGCTAAGGAATGAAGGAGATTGATTTTAAACCCCTGAATGCTTATAAATCCAACATAATTATTAATGTTACCTCTTCATCTTCATTTTCAATCTTTACTTTCTGGAGAACTCTTAATAGTTCTTCCCCAATATCTTCCTTGTGAAACTTAGCATTTGCAGCATCAAAATCAAAATCTTCTGTAAATTTTGTTGTGCGACTCTGTTGACGGGTCTGTTGATTTCCTCTCTTTGAATCTCCACGATGATCCCTGTAATTTCCTAAAGATAATTGTTTTATAATTTTGATTTTGTTATATATATATA
>JAUZNK010058414.1:0-15154 GCA_035046665.1 Euphysa ruthae
AAGAGTTTGAGTTGGTTAGATCAAGAGTTTGAGTTGGTTAGATCAAGAGTTTGAGTTGGTTAGATCAAGAGTTTGAGTTGGTTAGAGCACTTGGAGTTAATGGAGGAGGATAATCAGGTAAGAAAGTAATGACATGGCAAAAAGGAGAGATTTGCGGCAAAGAAATTACAGTTTAGATCTAAAACAGTATAGGTCAGGTTAAAATACGGCTATTAATATACTCCACTCAACAGATGCTAACAAGGAAAACAGATATTAAGCTGAAAATGATGCTGATGATGTCAGCCACTTTTGATAAACCAATCAGTTTAAATGGTGTTGACAAAAATTTTTATATGTGAAAAATTGAAGCTTTAGAAATTTTGAACACTTAAATAAGCTATAGAGCTGCAAAAGCTTAGCAAATGTTATAATAGACTAGATTAACCAAGCTTTTCAAAATGAAGCAACGGTGTTCACTTCCTATGAAATGATTATGGCAAAGTAAATATTAAAACATTTCTTACCTCTCCACAGGTCAGACAAATAACTTTGAACGTTACTATGAGCAACACAATCTTTGAACTCGTTATCAATAAGAATATCAAGCAATGGCTGTTTTGCATCATCAATTGCATTCAAAAGCGATTCACAACCATACGTAGTAGCTACATGTAGAATCTCATACGTCAAATGCTAAATGAAATTTAGAAATAAGTGCGTATCTATTTGCCACTATAATGCAAAAATTTTTATGACGATATCTTCACTTGTCAAACATCGTGCCAAGATAAATAAAGACACTACATTGTTAATTTATCATTACATGAGAGTGAGAATATTATATTAATGTTGGGAACCAACAAATTGCCGAGAAAATATTTCCAGAAGGACCATGTGGCGTGTCTTGGAATAATTAGAGCGCCCATTTGCGCCTACGAAATTCGCTCGACCAAACAACCCAACCAAATTGAGCTAGCGTTTTATTACCCAATGATATTTGGGTCAGAAATAACAGAGAAAACATGGAAAGTAAATTTCCGCCAGAGACGGGAATCAAGCTCGTGAACAATCGCTCTGTAGTCAAACGTTCTACCACTGTGCCAACTCTCCTTATTAACCTTATTAAAATCAAAAAGATATCTCAAGTTGATTTATCCAAATTTTCTTATATTTTCCTCAAATTATAGCAAAATATATGCGCCACTAAACTTAATTATATATATATATATATTTTTAAATTTCTACTTCAGGTCAACTTTTTTAAATTGTTGGGAAGATTTTTAAAATCTGAAAACTCATAAAATTTTTTATAGGAAACAATAAATAACTAAAAATCAATACAATAATTTTGATGAGATTATGATATTCCTTTAAAAAGAAGTAGTAGCTTGGAAGGTGAGACTGGCTAGAGCTTTGACAGTTGCTACTCAAAAGCGACGCCTAATTTTTTATAATATTCTAGCCTATTACAATAAAATACTTTAGAGGTATAAGCTTTTTCAAGAATTGATTTCTGGCTGAAATCAATCTAATTTACATACATAGTGAAAAACTTCACCAGTCAATTAGAAGGATATGAAAGATTATTTACTAGACCTGGGTTCACACTCCAGTGTGAAAGTGGTTTAGCTAGCACATAAAAACCTACAAAAGTTAAAACTACATTAATATGCAGCTGGATTCAAGCACTAATTCTGACAGAAAATTTAAGTGAAAAAAAAAAAAAATGTGATTAAAACATTTTGAACGAGTTTTGACAAATTATTACACAAGAGGTATTGAGATATCAAATAGAGCTGAGCACAAGGTATGTGTTATTTACAAGGACAAAAAATTATAACTGTAAACAAGGCCGAAGGTAGAGAGGGTAGTGCAATTTGATATATAAGTGACAGAAATAACTGAATCAAAAAATATTTTTTTGAAAAAAGGAAGTGATAATATAAAAAATTACTTCACAAAATTCAGCGATTTCCAAATAATCTTGGCTTTTATCTTTTATTCTCAAAGATTCCTCACGGTACATAAGCGTAAGTTTAATAGCAGTGTAGATAGGAGCTGGAGAGTTGAGGATGAAGTCTTGTGCTGATTCGTTATTATTCAGTTTGCAACAAATCATAAGATGTGCTAAAAACTAAAATTGTTATGAAAAATTACTAAAACGGAACCATTTTACCTCCATTAGGGAGGTAAAATTAGTATTAATAGTAATAATATCAATATAAATAACATTAATATAAATAATATTAATATAAATAATATTAGTATAAACAATATCAACATAAATAATGTCAATACAAATAATATTAATATAAATAGTATCAATATAAAAAATGTTAATATAAATAATATTAATACAAATAATATTAATATAAATAATATTAGTAAAAATATAATTAATACAAATAATATTAATAGTAAAGGCCTATTTTATCTCTAGTATAACAGTTTATGTAACATCAAAAATAAAGCCACGCTGCCAAGTGTCATTTGTACTGAAATTACCAAAGAAAATAAAAAAAATAAAATTTAAGACTTTGTACAAAATTTAAAGGATTCATGTACAAATATGTTTTAAAAAAATTGCCATAAAACATTTGCATATATTTTGCCAATACTTGACGTTTAATTTGAAGAAAAAATAAAAATAATTTTTTTTTTCTACCAAAAATTAAACCTAGAAACAAAACAAACGTTTAAAAAAAATTTGCTTTAACGTCATCAGGCTTTTTAACCCCTTAACTTGATGATAATGAGTTAGAAAAACTGAATGACCGGGAATTGAGAATTAGGAAGGGATAATGAAGAAATGACTTAAGAGTTTACAAGACTGCTTGAGTCTAAAAAGTGCTGTTAAGAGTAAAATTATGTGTTCTGTAGTTTTAATAAGAAGGAATTTAACATTAAGTTAAAATTTTGCAAAAAGAAGCGGAGTTGTGAAATAAAAAGACAATTTCTGGCATGTGCACATATAGGCTAAACTAATTATGATGTGGTCCTTAACTTAAAAGAAGAAAAAAAATATAAAAATAAATCCAAAAAATAAAATATAAAAATAAAGCTTCCTTTTATCAATATTCAGAGAACCTCATTTAAAATAGGTTTAGTGAACATTTCACTTCCAAAGCTATATAACAATATCAGATTGGCTTGAAAAAAAAAGTTGCTTTAAAGAAAAGGTGAGAATTATCATTCAATGAGAAAAAAAAAAGAAACAGAGATTTCAGGAAACAAAATAAATAACAATGCTACAAATAGTTGTAACAATTAAAAACTTTTGTTAGAAAAATTCTTAAATGGAAATGAAAATAGCAAATATATTTAATAAATACCTTTCGATCTTTGACGAGGTCTTCAACATCAAACTTATTTAATAGCAGAAATGACATAACTTGAAGATGGTGATTTTTAGCAGCAAAAGTAAGTGGAGCTTTACCCTCCTGTAAATAAAAGTTAAATGAAATTATTTTATTTTCTAAGATATATGTGGATAACATAAATAAATGCTTTTTTTTATATTAAATCTCCATTTTAGAATTATTGAATACCTAATTGTGAAAAAAAATAAAAAGCATCTGAAACAGACGGACAAAGCGATCATTATAAATTTGGAATGAAATTAATACACTTACTGAATCTTCTAAAGTTGCAGCAGCACCCATTTGTACAAGGTAGATAACTATCTCGATACATCCACCATCTGCTGCATAATGAAGAGGTGTCCAGCCATTCTAAAGAAATAAATAGCAGACTTGTATAGATAGATATTTTCTAGAAGCAAAGAGCATTAGACACTATGTTACTAGCACGACCAACACATAAACTTAACATAAGTGCATATATTTTGCTATAAAATTAAACCAAATAATTTTGAGAAAAATTGTCATTGTCATTTTAAGCCTAAAAGCTTTTTTAAGTTTTGAGAGAATTAGGAATTCAATGCCTTCGATGTTCATCTTAACCACAACTACCACCACAACCATAATCACCACCATTATCACAACAGCCATCACTATCACAAAAACCATATAATAATCTCATAAACTTTACTTACATATAAAAAAAGAAAGAGCAATGTGGTACTCCCCTCATTCAAACTACATTCAGAAAAAAATCTTTGCTCAACTTAACTTGAAGCTACAGTCACATCAATATAACTTTAACCAGGGAACCAGTGATGGTTATAAAATTCAAATATACTTTTTTTTTAACAATATCTTAAGGCCTATAACATCAAAGATTTTAAAGTCTTAAGAATCTTATCATGGTAATTATTAGTTTGATCACGCATAACCGTTTTAATCATTTAGGAACTCTTGGACAATAGTTATATTGAAGTATATTGAAGTTTTTCAGATAAGTTTTGCAGAATTTTTCTAGATAAGGATTTAAATTTAGTTCATTACAGTTTCAATGAGATGTTGAAGTTTGTATAGAAAGGCCACAGTTCTTTGCTAATGATAAGATTAAATTGTCTCAACTCTAAATAATGGACCAGATAAATGGTTGATCATGTCACGGGTGGTTTAGAAAATATTTAAGCGTTGTTTCGTAAATGATTAGTGAAAAATAAAAGTTCGATTCAATAATCAGATTATTACAATTTTTTTTAATCAATTTTTTTTCAAATTTTTTTTGGGAAGTTCGAAGTTTCGATATTAAAATTCCAGCCAAATAGAAAAGAAATCTTTGAATGCTGTAGATTTTGGTACCAAAGAATCTACCCCATTGCCATTGAAGCCTATTTCATACTTTCAAATGGTTTTCCTGATTTGCTTCAAATTTTCATAGTTTAAGCCAACTTATTTTAAAATTTCAATTTAACAATGCGAAAATTTTATTAGATCTACGGGACTGGGCCTATACACCACCATGCTTTAGGTCTATGGGACTGGGCCCTAAAACTACCATGTGCTAGGTCTATGGGAATGAGCACAACAACTACCACTTTTTAGGTCTATGGACTGGGCCCAATAACTACCGTGTTTTAAATCTAAGGGATTGGGCCCAATAATTACAATGCTTTAGATCTACGGGACTAGGCCCAAACACTATCATATTTTAGGTCTATGGTACTGCACCCAATAACTAACATGTTTTAGGTCAAGGAGACTGGGCCCAATAACTACCATTAGGCCTATGGGACACAGCCCAATAAATAGAATGTTTTAGGTATATGGGAAAGCTCCCAAAATATCATGTCTTAGGTCTATGAGACTTGCCCAAATAGCTAGCATGTTTTAGGCCTATGAGACTGGGCCTGATAACTAACATGTTTTAGGTCTAAATGACTGGGCCCAATAAATACAATGTTTAAAGTCTAGGCCCAATAAATACCATGTCTAAGAGCTATGGGACTAGGCAGTATAACTAGGATGTTTTAGATCTATGTGACTGGATGCAATAACTAGCAAGTTTAAGGTCTATGGGACTGGGTCCAATATCTACCAAGTTTTAGGTCTATATGACTGGGCCCAATAACTACCAATAGGTCAGTGACATGACCCAAAAAATACAATGTATATTTGAAAGCTCCCAATAAATACCATCTTGTAGGTCTATGGGCTGGGCCCAACAACAAATATGTTTTAGGTCGATGGGAAAGGTGCCAAAAACTACCAGTTTTTAGGTCTATGGGGCTGGGTAAAATAACTAGCATGTTTTAGGTTACAATACTGGGCCCAAAAACTAGCAAGTTATAGGTCTAAGGAAATGGCCCAAACAACTAGCACATTTTAGGTCTATAGGACTAGGCCAAATTAATTCAATGTTTAAGGTCTAGGCCCATTAAATATCATGTCTTAGGTCTATGGGACTGGGCGAAATAACTAGGATGTTTTAAGTCTATGAGACTCGGTGCAATAACTAGCAAGTTAACGCTTCTATCATCGTTTAGGTCTACGGAACTAGGCCTAATAAATAAATCATTTAATGTCTATGGGACAGGGCTATATAAATACCAAAATTTAGGTCAATGGGGTTGGGTTCAATAACTACTTTTAGGTCTATGGGACAAGGTCCAATAAATACATTTTTTTAGGTCTATGGGAAAGGGCGCAATAAATACCATGTCTTAGGTCTATGGGATTGGGCCAAATGACTAGCATGTTTAAGGTCTATGGAACTGGGCCCAATAACTACCAAATTTTGGGTCAATGAGAGTGGGCCCAATAATTACCATGTTTTAGGTCATTGGGACTGGCCTAAACAACTAGCATGTTTTAGGTCTATGGGACTCGTTCCAATAACTAGCATGTTGAAGGTCTATGGTACTGTACCCAATAAATACCATGTTTTAGGTTTATGGGACTGGGTCCAATAACTACCATATGTTAGGTCTATATGGTTGGGCCCAAAAATCATGTTTTAGGTCTAGGTTGATTCAATAGCAATGTATGGATGTTTACTATTTATATTTTTAAAGAAGTTTATTTAATTTTTCATTGATGTTTTCAACCAATTTTTGTTTTGTTTTTTCCTGAATTGCATAATGTCTATCTCAGTGGACATAACTACCCAAGAAGGCATTTTAAAAACTCCAGTATGGTACAGAAGCAAGTCTTTGAGTGAAAGCTGACGAAGTTTTAAGGAAAAATAAGCTAAATAAGGTGATTATGCATTAAATTAAAAGGTTTAGAAGATCTTTCTGTTAAGCCACTTTTGGCAGTTGCGATTGCTTTTGATTTGAGTAAATGTATCTTTTACAAGAGTAAATCTTGCATGTTACCAGAACAGGATATCTCATCCATTGCTTAAAAAGCTGATATAATTAAATAATTATATAAATATAACTTTTTTTATAATAAAGACTTTAAGCTTGCTTGGTTGATTGCCTTAAATACCCATTTAATATTTATGTTAACATTAATCTCAATTAATTTGATTTGTGGCTTGTAGAAAATTATTTAATACAATTGCTATGCCACGATGAGCACAAAGTTTGATAGAAAAAATTGATCAAGCTCATCACATTGGTAATCTCTTTCTTGCTAAGTCAACTTGTAAAAAACTGTAGCAAATAATAGTAAAATTCAGGTCTTGGAATGACAGACTGCAGTTTTATAAAAATCGACCAAAGATATTTGAAAATGGCAACAAGAAACCCAGCCAGCAACCACTTAGAGTTTTAACTGATTTTACTAAGCGGCGATATGATTTATTTCTATTTGCTAGGAAGGAAATTTCTTCCAATCAAAGCTTGAAGTTTACATTTGCTAATGTAAATTGTTCTCTTGGGGTTTGTATGCCTGATAAGCAATCAAAATATTTTAATGATAAGGAAGAGCTATAGAGTATTATAGCATTATAAGCAATGTTTAATTTCCTTTATCACAAATATCTTTACTTAAGTGTATAATGCATAATTTCCACACTAAATTTAGTTAAAAATTTCCTATATTATCTTAGATATTAAGATAATCTCATGGTGTTAACACCACTTATATCAATAAGTGTTACATTCTTGTGTTGTCTATATATTATCGACTCTTGTTATTTATCCTTCTTTGTTTTGTCTCTGTATATATTTTATTACTTTTATCATCACATTTTTGTTTTATCAGTAAGCAAATCGGGGTTTCAAAATTTTTTCAACTATGCAAAGGGGTGTTTTCTTGTTGCCATGCCGATAGGTGCAATGGCGTATAGAGGTAATTAGTTTTAGAAATTCTTTTGCTTTAAAATCTCAGAAAAAAGTTCCATAATTATATAAAAATGTGACTAGAAATGACTTATGTTTTTTACCCATAACTCTCCTACTTTGTTGCTTTTGGTGTCTAACATTGGTACTTAGCTCTATACTAGTACTATTCTTTTCTTTTAAAACTTGGTTATTATATTATATTTTAAAATTTTCACATTTTTTTATTAATTTGCTATTTGTCTTTTTATGAAACGATTCTCTAAAGGTTTCCTAATGTTTTTGTTGAAGCATATCTTAAATATCTTCTTCTTTAAAGTTTGCACTACGGTGCCGCATTGTAGATTTCTAATTCTATTAGATGGTGGTGTTGAAACAAACCTTGGCCCAGGTGAATCAATTTCAATATGTTATTGGAACTTGAATAGTTTAGCCCCCCATAATTTTGTGAAAACATCTCTTCTGGAAGCCCACAATGAGGTCCATAACTTTGATGTTATACGATTATCTAAAACCTTTTTGGACCCCAGTTACTTAGGTGATGATCAGAGGTTATGTCTCCAAGGCTAGGGTATGATCAAGTGTAATTTTCCTGGGAATGCAAAAGGCGGTGGCATATGTATATGTACTATAAAAATATCTTCACTTGAAAAGAATAAATGATATATCTCCCCTTGATCAATGCCTCAGTTGTGAAATCAAAGTAAAGAGTGTTTTATTTCATGTGTTTATCGCTTCCTCAATGAGTCCATAGAGAAGCGTGAAGTGTTTTACCAGGACTTTGAGACCGCCTGTTCAAAAACAGCCTTGGAAAATCCAGCTGGGAGTTTTATTCTAGCTGATTTTAATGAAAAATGCACTAATTGGTGGCCTAACGGAATAACCAAATGTGGCTTGTTATTAGATGAAATTTCCACTTTTTACAACTATGTTCATCTTAATAATGAACCTACCAATTTTGAGCCTCATAAAAGTCCCTCTTGTATTGATCTGTTATTTACAACTACACCGAGTCTCATCCTGGCATTCTACAATCTCCTACTGATGTATGTCACCATCAAACAATTTTTGGTAAAATAAGTTTCAAAGTATTCCACCCACCCCCTTTTAAAAGAGAAATTTGGTATTTTAAACAGGCTAGATAAAATCTAATTAGGCAAAGCATTAATTGATTTGATTGGCAGAGAGCTTTTCACGGCCTCGGGGGTCAATCAGCAAGTAAATCTCTTCACAGAAAGTAGTGAATATCAAACAAGCATTGCGCCATAAAAACCGCTTTTACAAGAAGTACAATTTTAGGGGCTTGAGGTGGGGAGATAAAATTCTTCTTGATGAATACAGTCAATCTTGTCATGAATTCTCTTCGACAAAAGAATCTTATTATTCAAATCAAATTAAATAATTTCACTACTTCTTCTAAGGAATACTGGTCTATATTGAATCGATTTGTTAACAAGGTGAAATTTCCGGGCATTCCCCCTATGCAATATTTTACTAAATATTTTTCTTTTTACACCGAAATTGATTTATCAGAACCAGAGTTTAGAGTTTTGTTATTGCTAAAATCATTAAAGATTTTAACCCCAACAAAGCTCATAGGTTTGATGGCATATCAATTAGATCTTTGATGGCAACCCTTCACTTGAAAATAGAGGAGGCGTTTTGTTTCTTGATATGTCAAAAGGAAAAAGTTTGGTAAAGTCTCCTTTTTAAACTGAAATGTTACGGTGTTAATGGAAAGTTTTATAAAATTCTGAAGATTTAATTGTATGATAAAAAACAAAGAGTAGTGTTAATGGTTTAACTTCCTTGTGGAATGATGTATCTGCTGGAGTTCACCAGGGTTCTGTCCTAAGAACATTTTCTTATTTATATCAATGACTTTCCTAATGATTTATTATCATCCACTAAACATTTTGCTGACGATACATCCATTTTCTCTATTTTGAATAGCATAGAAACAAGTTGTAGCGATCTTAACAAGGATCTCACTGTTATTGATAACTGGGCACACCAGTGGAAAATGTTCTTTAATCCTGATCCTATTAAAAAAGCCGCAAAAAATAGTTTTTCCCAGAAAAAAAAATCTCAGCTGTTCAACCTCCTCTTTATTTTAATGATTCCCCTGTTTCAATTGTGCCTTATCAAAAACACTTAGGATTGGTTCTTGATAAAAAACTGAGACTTGAACACCATTTAAATGATAAGATTTCTAAAGGTATAGGTATAGGTCGTCTCCACTATACACACATATATATTTTGTTCACCACTGGTTTTTAAATTTTTTATTTTATCTATGTCTTTTATAATTTTGTGTAATTTCAAAAAAAAAAAAAAGAAAAGAAGACTATTCCATCAGAGATAAAGAAAATTTTAGAAAAATATAATAAAATAAAAATATTTATCCTAATGCAGCATAAAAAACATAGTTAATTACATTTTACAATAATATTCACATTGTGGTCTGCTTGACTTTTCTTTTTCAATAAATTAATACTTATAACTAAATATAATGTACGATTCATACCTTATCTGGTTCATTAATTTCTGCTCCTTGTCCAAGTAGAAGTTGCACGAGCTTCAAATGATTATTAGAGGATGCAAAATGAAGAGCTGTTCGACCCTGACTACACTTAGCACTGATTTGCTCAGCAGATCGACTTAATAATAAACTGGCAACATTAGCGTGACCTTCCGCAATAGCCATGTGTATTGGTATAAAACCCTGAAAAAAATACATGGAACGCTCTGCCAATATAATAATTATAATGATCACGATAAATATTTAAATTGACTTTGTTCTAAATACAAATTAATTTTGATCTTGCTCTATATCTCAAGATATGAAAAGTGTACGACTACTTGAATTATATGCTGCTTGAACCTTTGATTAATTAGGTATATCTCATAGATACCCATCACTCACACTATCAATTATTGCTATGCTAGTGTCCAAAAATGACAACAACAGCTTAAAAAGCAGGGATAGACCCAACAAAATGTATATTTTGATATGCATTCTTACTTACTTTCGACTATTGGGAAAACTTTAGAATCCAAAACACACTCTTCTCATGTTAATTTTTCACGATATTAAAAAAATTCAAACATTCATAATTGCTTTATTTCTCCTACAAATAAAACTGAAATATCTATGGTTATTTCAAACTTAAAAAGACGAATGGCTTCTAGCCCTAATAGTATACCAAACTATATTCTTAAGGATCTTAGCGGTGAAGTTTCAATTATCTTAGCAAAACTATTCAAATTATCTTTTTCAACTGGTGTATTCCCAGATATATTAAAAACCTCCTCTGTTCTGCCTTTGTTTAAAAAAGATTGAGCTGTGACAATTATATATCTATATCTTTAACATCAAATATTAGCAAGCTTCTTGAGAAACTTATGGAGTCACTCCTTTTGGTCAGTTCTTGCTCTATGAGTAACTCCCACCAAATTAAACTAATTTTAAGTTAAACAACTATAATATATAACATATAATTTATCTTTTTTTTATAATTTATTCTAAATTAATATGAAAATCTACATTGCATTTTTTATTTAGTTAATTTTGGACAATACACTTATACACTTACCTTATCTTATTTAGAATTTTGTAGTTAAAAGTGTTGGTACACAATAGTACAAAAAGTGTAAAATTTTACCTGTCAAATATAACAAGGAGAAAATAAGCAATTATACTTCATTTCTGCTGGCCAGAAAATAAAAATGTTCGGATCAAAATTCAAAATTTTTTGAAAATGAAATATTTTCTACCTTAATAATTTATAAACTTCACAAAAAAACTCATTAGAAACTAAGCAAGACTAAATGAAAAAAAAAAAAAAAAAACAATAATGACAAGAAATAGACTGAATGACTCAGTGATTAAATGGTTTCCGTAGGCTAAGCTGGAAGTCCATAAGATCTTTAGCAAGGCCAGTCATAGGCAGCCAGAATTTTCTTTAAGCAAACATATGGGCCAAATTACGCCAAGCTGTTTAACTCATTAATCATAAATTGAAGAAACCTGATTCAGGTTAACATAAACAGGGTCTTTCATAAAAAACATAAAAAAAATATATTTTATGATGGAAGCATTTACAAACAATGGTGATTTTGAATGGTTGGGGAACAAAGGATTTAAGGTTGAAAAGGTAATCACCTTTTTAGTGGTAGCTTGGTCAACAACAACACCATCAGAGTTAAGCAGTTGACGCACTGTTACCTCGTGACCATTCTTAGCTGCCAAATGCAAACATGAGTAACCATACTAAATTATAAAATTGAACGAAGATTTCTAGCACCTTGTCGAAATTTATATATATATATATATATATATATATATATATATATGAAATTAATTTTTACTAAATATATTTTTTCCGAAGATAGCAACTTTAGTATTCCCTGCAACTTTATTTTGGACAAAATTTCAATAATTTTGCAAAGTCATACTTTTGTCGATCTCAGTTTTAAATTTACCAGAATTTTTACTTTTTTATTTTCATGTGATAAAGTTTATCTTTAAAAACTTGAGGAATTTATCTTGAGGAAGCTATAATGAATATTAGAAAAAAAAAAAAAAAAAAGATAAAATAACCTGATAGATTTCTTTTAAAATAATTCTATATAGGTTAATTTGAAAGTGCAAATCCAATTAAAAATACTAACAATTTATTGATGCTGACACGGAATACAAAACAAATGAGATTTTATCAAAAAAATACGCACCTCAGTTTCATCTGGATTCTTCCCTTCAGGACACTATAACAACAAAATAAAAGCAAATCCTAACACCATTTAGATAAATTACTTTCTAAAAATCATATCGCTGCACTTATTATTAACAGTAAAGAGTGAAACTAAAGTTTGGATTGCAGAGAATAAATTTAAATTGCGTAACATACCTGAAACACTGTTTTTAATTAGAAAAAATAAATCGACTTATTGGTAAACATAAAAATTAAGTTTAAATTTCTAGTTCCGTAGATATCAAAATGGTCAGCAAAATAGCTAAGTGGACAAGAAAATAGTTTTGTAGATAACAAAATAAATAACTTCGTAAAATAAATAGCTCCACGGATAGCAAAAATAAAATATGTATAAAAATAGTTCCTGATTAATCCCAACTATCTGGATAAATAATTTCATATAACCAGTAAGAAAGTTACAGAAGTTTTTACTAAGTAAATTAAGGTTGAAGGAGAATTCACCTCACTGAGGATGTTTCCTGGGACTTTTACCATTAAATCACCTAGACAACCATGCTGATCATACTCAGCAGCAATATGAAGTGGTGTCATTCCAGTCTAAACAGAAATAAAACACGTCGTGATAAATCGATGAGTAAGCAGTGATTGGTTATCTTTTATCTAAATCAATGAATAAAAAAATTCAGGTGATCACTTTCTCTTCAAGTTTAATTTATAAATCTTTAAGAGAAAAAATGGCACAACGATTCGATAACAATAATTGATATGAAGAAAAATATAAATTTAGACATAAAAAAAAATGAAAAAATTATGATCACCTAAATGATTGGAGAATCATTTGATTGCAGTTAATTAGTTTACATGTGGTGCTGTACATTTTCCAGTTAAAATTTGTTCGATTTAATACAAAATCGCTTATTCTTTTTTCATGATGCTCCTAGGAATAGATTTGGGGGCATAGCTATCTGTACCCAGAGAATATTGTTGAGGTAGATATTAACAAATACATCATATTTCTTTTCTAAAATCTACTTCATTGATTTTTACAGACTTTTTAGTGCCATTTAATGATATTTATGTTCTGGTTTAAAAATTTTATGGCTGCTAAAACAAATTATGAGATTATGTAATCAATTAGAGAATCCTATACATTGGAAATCAGAGAGTTCTCAATATATAATTTACACTAACTAACCTTTGAGCTGATTTGGTTGAAAGGTATTCTTCCTTTAAGCATTTCGATACCAATTCTTGATCCATACCTCGCAGCTAAATGTATAGCCGTCATGCCATCCTTGTCTTCCTCTAATAAAGGAATATTCTTTTCAAATAAAAGTTGCATTAATTGACCATGATTACCAGCAGCAGCTAGATGCAACGGACATTGCTGAGCCGTCTAAAGAACAAAATTATTTTTATAATAAGCGGCTTGACTATTGGAATTTATGTTTTTTATATCCATCTTTGTCCAAAAGATTTTTCTTACAAACTTACCAAATTTTTTTGAATCACCGCATTCACCACACATTAGCTTTATTCTTCTGACCAAACAAATAGCGAAATATATTTTTTTTAAATTAGTCACTTTCTGCAAGAATTAAAAAACCGATTCTCAAAGATTCAGCTGATTCTCAAAGATCCATGAGTATGGATTAAACTTAAGGGATATATTTTAGAAATACTTGCCAATCTAATTATGTATTTTTTAATAAAATATTTTTATTTTTTCTCAAGATATTGGTAGTGTTAAAGTGGTTATATTATTCATCAACGACAGATTTTGATTTAAACATTGATAATTATGTTACAAATGTTCTAAAAGACTTTTTCACTTCACCCAAAAGCACATGAAAAAACCTCTGTTGATAACGATCTAAGATAACATTTTGTTACCAGCAATAAAAAACGTTCTTTTAATTTTTATCCAATCATTTCAGCCTTTTTGTAAATTTCATTCAAATTAAATAATTACAATTTTTCTAACCAATGCTAGCATGGAAAATGGATGTAAAACTGTATAAGAAGAAGATGAAGAAGAAATCTGTCAATTTACCACAAAAATGAAAAAATTTCTTTATGGTTTTTAATTATAATTTAATATATATAATTATAATAATTTGGAATAAAAAAAGAGAAAAAAAAAAAAAAAGAAGAAAGGAAATGCCCATCTATTAATTATTTCTGTTTAAGGCAACCTTTAAACAAGAGTTCCTGTTCGGATTAATTGGAAATTGGAAATCGAAAAAAGATGTGATTTAGAATAACGCTAATAAAAAACTTGTTTATTGTTCCGTCATAAGAATGGAACTCAACTTAATCTTAGTTAGAGGATAAATAAAATTTCGCTTGAGAGGAAGATGTTTACATTTATTAGAACACATAAAAAAAAAAACCAAGACAGACTTTCTGTTAAAACAGTGATTTAAATTTAATTGTCTGTTAACATGTAAAAACATTTTTACCTGACACTTTTTCCATTAGTATTATGCTAACTAACAAGCTGACAAAAACTAATTCTAGCCTCAAAGTCATATTCCCTCTAGATATATGTTGAAGATTGTATCTAATGGCTAATCCCCTAAGGGATTTTTTTTGGTTGATTACTAATAATAAAAGGTTATTCATAATTAAGGTAATTATGATTCAAAACACCATAACTTCCTTCCCACACACATCCCCACCCACAGTAACATCATCACAATCTTATAATTTGGAGCTTTTATATTTTTTTCAGAGACTTAACCCAACATATTTTTCCATGCGTACCCAAGAATTACATCAAGGACATCACACCTTCCTTTTCTTTCAGTTCTATTTA
>JAUZNK010058425.1:0-15154 GCA_035046665.1 Euphysa ruthae
TATATATATTTTTATTATAAATTTTGATTATAAAAATATTTCTTGGTTTATTAGCAAACTGATTAATTTAAAGCAAATTTTCGATAAAGTTTTCAAACTTGGCATATGTAAGCTTTGAATATATGAACGTTGAAATTATATTTAAAATTGGACGGCAAGCTAAAAACTCATATAATACATATAACTTTTGTCTTTTATTTGTTTTAAAGGTTTTTATCTACAAAGTTAAACTAATTTCATTTTATATCACATAATATAGAAGATCTTATTCCACCGCCATTCCCAGCAATGTAGTCGTAGAATCCACCAAAATAACCTAGAAAATGAAATTTTATATCTCAAATAGAAACACTGAGGAACTAATATTTGATGTTTATTGAAATCAATAAAAGTTTTCTAAAAACAATATATATATATATATAAGTTTTATAAGTTGAAAGTTATAAGAATTTATTTTTCATTAAATTGCTGGAAACCCTAAAATGCTTTATATCAAAAACTCAAAGTACATAAAGCAACCGTACATAGTTTAAATAACTGTCTGAAAAAATCTGGTTGAAATTATTTTTTTACTATTTTTTCTGCAAAAAAATTGCCACATAAAAAAAGTTTTTAGCTTTTTGTTTGTTGGGATGAGCTTCAAAGTTCTTAATTTATTAAGGCTGAGGGCTGTCTTTTATTTTGATAAAAGTATTGATGAAGCCTGGTATAAATACTTTACCTATTTTACTTATTTTCTCTTCATGTGCTAACTCCTTCTCTAATTGTTTTGATTTCAATTCCAGCTTTTCCTTTAATTTACTTAACACGCATTCAATGCTCACCAAACAGTTGTCATATTTTGAAAAATGATCTTCATAGAAATAAGTTATGCGGTCTTGTAGGCTGTTTTTACACTTCACGAACTTTGTGATAGTGAGACATACATTCTGAAGTTTAGTCTTCACATATCTGATAGCTGCTACTAGTTTATCTCGATAGCATAAACCTAAATTGAATACCACAAGATTATAAATTAAATTATCCGAGTGTATGGGCTTGTTGTTATTTGACCGCATGCAGGTGTATTCAATTGAATTTATGTTAATTTCTGGTCAAATCTTTGGTTTTAGTATCGTGTATTTGTTACATTATCAAAAATATAAGATGTACTTTACCAAATATATATGATGCAAAATGATGAACTGGAAAAAAAACCTTGTAATATAGAAAACAAGGATCTGACAGACTAGTTTTTAATACCATATAGAATGGCTGAATTGCTTAAATGAATAAATTTGTTGGCAGCTCTCCAGAATTGAAAAAAATTTCAAACTACTGATTAATCTAATTTCTTACCTTCAAAATGGTTTAGAACGTCATACTTTGTCCATTTAAGACAAATATGTGTTGTATTGTCATTGAGCTTACAAATACATACTTCGTCTGAAAAAAATACCATATAAAATTAATCTAATTTTTTTCTGTAAGAATTAGCTTATAACTTGTTGACCCTTTTGGAGCCGGTCCCTATTGTGTTAAGTTTTTTTGGATTATGTTAATAACAAGAGACAGCCTAAAAAGCAGTGTAAATTTAACTCGAATGCAACATGTTTTATTCATAGAAATAAAAATACCCAAATAAGGTTTTTTTAAGGTTTTATTGGTATATGTATTAAAAGACCCTATAATTTAGTTTAAATTATTTTTAGCTTTACGTACACTGATTCTTCGTTTATAAAGCTCCCCGTACAACCGTCACTAATTCGTTATGGCGAAAAGAAAAAGAATTAAATTAAACCATTAATAAAGAATCTGTAAGATAAATGTCAGTATATTGGTTTCTTAAACCACGATGAGTTCTGTCAAAACTAACTTTTCTTTTTGAAAGGAATTTGACATAACAACTAAAAAGAAATTTTTTATAAAAATGAATTATACCTGTGGAAGAAGGTGTGCTTGTGGTTGTTTTCGTCAGTTTTGCTGTTGTTGTAGTCGGTTTTGTTGTCGTAGTAGCCAGCGTAGTTGTTGCTGTGGTCGGTGTTGTAGTTGTGGGCGTAGTTGTTGTTGATGTAGTTGTGGGCGCAGTTGTTGTGGTGGTCGGTGCAGTTGTTGTTGTAGGCGTAGTTGTTGTTGACGTAGTTGTTGTCGTAGTTGTTGGCGTAGTTGTTGTTGTTGTCGTCGGTGTTGTAGTTGTAGGCGTAGTTGTTGTGGTGGTCGGTGCAGTTGTTGTTGTAGGCGTAGTTGTTGTTGACGTAGTTGTTGTCGTAGTTGTCGGCGTAGTTGTTGTTGTCGTCGGTGTTGTAGTTGTGGGCGTAGTTGTTGTTGATGTAGTTGTGGGCGTAGTTGTTGTGGTGGTCGGAGCAGTTGTTGTTGTAGGCGTAGTTGTTGTTGACGTAGTTGTTGGCGTAGTTGTAGTTGTTGGCGTAGTTGTTGTTGTGATTGGCGTTGTTGTCGTTGTCGTAGTAGTTGTTGGTGTCGTTGTTGTAGTGGTTGGCGTTATGGTTGTGGTAGTTTGTGGGGTAGTTGTGGTTGTGGTCGGTGTAGTGGTTGTAGTTGTAGTTGTGGTCGGCGTTGTTGCTGTGGTGGTGGGCGTTGTTGTTCTAGTTGTTGTAGTCGTTGTTGTTGTGGTAGTAGTTGTACATTGCATTGCTGTTAAAATTTCCTTAATTTTTTCTGTGCTCCGTAGAACATCGAAGAAAGAATCTGCTAGTAAGACCAAGTCTCTACTTCCCGTAATTTTAATGAGTTCGCTTTCAAGTATACGGCTCCCAACACCTATAGCCATAATAGCAACACCTTCTTTCTCTCTCATTTTTTTCGCAATAGGAACTGGAAACGGTAGGACGTTTGCTTTTCCGTCCGTTACTAAAATTATTACCTTTTTTCCAGGGTTGGCAGGGTTACATGCATTAAGAACAGCCCGAGCTTGTAGCAAACCACCACCCAAGTTAGTGCCGCCCAAACTGTTATTGCAACAGTGTCTGTCGTAATTGTCGATGAAGGTTTTTATAGAGGCACCTGTAGGGTGATCCATACAATTGGCAAGGATATCGGCGTTGACAGAAAATGCAGCCAAGCCAACCCTGTTGCCGTCCGGTGTAACGTTAATTTCATCAATAATAGCTTTAGCAAATTTCATAGCATCTTTCCAGCCAGCATCATTGATTGAGTCTGACCTGTCAAGCAGTATAGCAATGTTCCGTGTGTCACAGTATTCTATAAAATAGAAATATTTATATATTATTTTCAAAGGTGCCTCATTCAAATTAAATTTTAAGCGTTTTCTAAAGTACTCATACATATAACAGATTAGCGTACATGGAAATTAATTTATGGTATATTTTAATGAATAAAAAAAGTAAGATTTGAAATAATACGGTAATGTTCCAAGATCGTTCTATCGGAATTTGTCGCCATCGCATTAGCTTTTGCTTAAGAAAACTTATTTATAGTTTAACAGCCCACTTGTTAAACGAACTTTAAAGTTTATTGATGCTGTATGCATTCTAAAATTACAATCACTATTTCAAGTTACCATCTATAGCAGAAAATTACTGATTTTCTGCCGTCCATGTTTCTTTTTTACTTCACTATTAATAAATTGATACGTGAAAGTGTGAAAATTTTATAAGTTAGTTTTAATTTTTTTAACTTGCTCTGGATACTTTTCCTTCAAATTCTATTTAACGCTTATGTGAAGAATATTATATTTTGCAAAAATCTCGTTAATCTATTCTAGAATTTGAAAAGAAGTAATTAATTGAAAGAAAAACAATTTTAAGGTATTTAAGCTCAAGTCATGGGGTTTGTTATTGGTTCTAAGTTTAAAAAGCTGGTTATCAGAAAGTGTACGGGTACATATACAAGGAAACCAACTCAGCTAAGAAAGAGCTTAGTTAAAATAAAATTAATTAAAATTAAATAATTCGTACTTTTCGACCTAACACTCACAGATAGTAGACAAACTGCAATCAATAACTTCCAAATCATTTTATAATTTAAATAAATTTAACTATTTTTTTATATATTATTTTTATATATACTATATGAATATGATATTTTTTAATTTATTATTATTTTTTTTTTTTGAAACTTTCGAATTCCACCAAGTTATAAGTTGAAATAAAAAATCTATATTATTTTTGAAATTTATACTTTTTGAGTGAGTTATTATTAGATTAATATGACAAAGATACTTATCTCTGAAAATGTGATATTGTATCAAATCGGTGACTTGGCATTGTCGAATAATTCTGTCATCTTTCCTATAATTGCCTGTTCAATATTTTCTCCAAAAAAATTTTGAACTCCACCGTATATTTGTATTGTATACCATATTGAAATGAACAGGTGATTATTCTTCATTATTTTGTCGGACACAATCCCCAACATTACGGAAAATTTAGTTGCTTATGGTTAATTAGGGTTAATTAAAGCGTTTTCTGGTGTTTTTGTTTTTGATTTTAAAAAAATTCTATATAATTATTAGAAAACACTGCGCAAACTTCTTACGAACAAAATTTAATTCATAAGAGTTAATTCATTATACCCCAAAAATTAGAAAATCGATTAATGGGTGTTTATATGAGTTATTCACAGTCATTTGAATAAATTCTTGAGGAAGTTTTAGTCTCCACAACAATAGTGTATCGACTCTCATAAACCTATTACCATTGTTTATAACAACAAATTACACTTTTTTCTTTTTCAAAATTAAATTAAAGATGTCCTGAGATTTTGCTTAAAAATGAAAACAGTGGAATTTACTTGTTGATGAATTGCCTCGTTTTTTAAAGTTTTTTAAAACAATAGGAATCACTTAAAAGATTCCAAAATATTTTTATTTTTGGATTTTTGATTTATTGCAGAAATGTAAAGTAGAATAAAGCCAAGAACTCATCATTAACAATGCACGCAACACAAAATATTAGAAAACAAAAATTGTGTAAAGTAAAAAAAAAAAAAAAACAAAGAAGTTAAAATTTCTCTCTCTCCGGATACGTATTTTGTATTCATGAGTTTAACGTGAAGGCCAACCAATGACTTGAGCCATATTTTCAGAAGGTCCCAAGGGTTTGGTCAAGATGTACTTAGACTCTCACCATTTGAGCGTATGGTCAGTAAAATCACTGGTCTCAAAGTGGGAATTGAACTTACACCTCCAATTTTCTGAAATCAATTTATTTATTTATTTTTTGTTAGCCATTAGTGAATTATATACAAGATGCTAGAGAAGAAAAATTAAGCGAAAAAAAACCAAAAAGATTTTTCTCCATCTTGTTTTGCAATATTAAGTATAACTAAGCCCTTAGAATAGCAGTTAAACATCGTGAAACGTTTTAATGTTTTTATGATTGTGCCGTTTGAACTTAAAATACTAAAATAATATTAAATTCGCAAAAACGACAAAAAGTAGATGCAATATATTTTGGAGTTAGATTAATAACAGATACAATACTCTGCTTATCTTAATTACTTTCAATTACGTCAAAGTAAACAATGACGCATTATACAGATCACTCATTAAATGAATGGACTTTTGCATAATATTATGTTAAACAATGGAAGTCATTTTTTATTATGACAGAAAGAGCGTAGGTATTTCGAGTGGGAGACTCAAATGAGGTATATAAGCCATGAAGTTTTCAACTAAAATGCAAAAAAGCAATATAAGAATAGTTAACTAAATATTAGGTTTTTACTGTAATGATGAACCGAAAGATAAATATATTGGTTATATCATAAAGAAAATATGAAAGTTTACACACAGCTAGGTAAGGAAATTTATTTGCAGGGGCCATATATTATTGCATGGATCTTTAACAACTAAAAAAATAATTTGGACCTAGAAAAGCTAAAATTCTTAAACGGAGTGTTATTCATTTGACTTCATCGAACCGTTTTGATTGAGCTCTCAAAAGTGTTTTCTTAAATCATGTCATTAAAAAATGGCTGTTTATTCTTTTGTTGTTTTCTATTACAAAAAAAAAAGAAAGAAATTAATAGGTTAAAATTTGTCTGTTTGAAATATAAAGCAAGTTTGTTTTGATGTCCTTCTTTTTTATAAAGTTTTAGAAAATTCAGTCTAAATAAAAGTTATAAAAAAAGAAAAAAATCATAGTCCAACATAATCGAATGCAGTCAATATTTATTCTTTTTTAGTACTTGATTAATTTTATAAGTCAACATCAATCGTTTGATTGGTTCAACTATTGGATTACGTGATTGGTTCAACTATTGGATAATGTGATTGGTTATGCGTGGTAAATAAAGAGCCAAAGATAAGAATACCAGAAAGAAGCTCTTTCTAATAAAACTCCAAGAAGAAAAGTTTTGGGATGTGGCAAACTTAAAATACCAAAACGAAAAAATATGAAAACCAGATGCAATGTGTGAAAAATCGTTAGATGATTTTTTATTGAATGGTATTTCCGTGTTTTGAAGAATTTTTCCTTTGTGTTGAATGGTATTTTCGTATTTAGCAATTTTATTTTTCTTGAATATTACAACATTTAATATAATATAAATATAAAAGATATAAACTAATTGGTTTGGTTTTTTTACATAGTTTGTTTAGAAGCTATAGCTGAAATGGTAAAGCGCTCGCTTAGCATGTGAGAAGTACGGAAATCGATTCCCAGGGCTTCCAAAATTATTTTTGCTTGTTTTAACATATTTTATAAATTCACCAATTAGCCAAGTCTTGGCGGGTATAAAGCTAGCTGCTATAATATTTAACAAAGCTTCGAGTGATTATTTTTCAAGTTAATTTAACAACATTATTCATTTATAGTTTTAAACTGTTGAGTAAGAATAGATTCTTGTGAACAGAATTCAACAAACAACAAATTTTCTTACGCTACCAGTGATTAATATACAATAAATAACTGTAGCTAAAAAGAAAGAGATTTTCTTGAATTTTGACACAAAAATATGCCGAGCCAGCAAAAAAAACCTTCTTGTCTATAAAGAATTTTTTGCGTTGTTTCCAAATGAACTCCAGTTGCAAAACTCGTAAAGCTTGTTTTTTTACTTTTGCAAAAACTGCCTTACTATAAAAAATTTTTCGCGTTACTGCAAAAGTTGACGGCTATAAGTGGATAGAGGAACAGGCAGCTAACCAATCTGAAATCTTTCATCGGAAGACCATAGAAAAACGTTTATTTTTTCCAGACTTGAGAAATCTGTCTCATTTATTTCAATCCCTATTAGTTTCTGTATTAACCATATATTTTGTACTACCCCTAACGGATGAATGGAAAAACGTAACTTGTTACTTATATTGAAATATGTTAGATTATATTACTTACTTTTTCTCAATTTTCTGCTACTTTATGCATCCAAAAATGTCGGGTTTACACTAAGAAAATACGATTTCAATGCGGTTTCTACCTACTTAAATAATGCAAAGCCCACTATTTCCGAATAGTTAGAGTAGTCTAAATTATTGAATTTTTATACAGAAATTTATTTAAAAATGGCTTGAACGGAATTTTTCTCAAGATATATTCATCTGAACCTTCCTTTTTATTTTATTAATATCAGCCGTTACATAGTTTTCCCCAAAATTAAAATTATTTCCCAAAGTGCAAAATCAATTTTAGCAGACCTCGTAACATTTTTGTGGATTACAGAAAAATAATCCAAACAATAGAAGTGAATCTTACGAAGTTTGCAAATTTTAACTTTTATTAAATTTTAATTATAATCGTTTTCTTTATAATTATAATTTTAATAATAATGTTTTTTATAATCGTTTTACTCATAAAAACCTAAAGATATTTTATCCGACAATAATGCTTATTGGGCTAGACTTTTTCATGGTACATCTACATTCTGTTCTTATTCTCTGAGTGTATGTCGGCCAGCTACTTAGGTTATCTAAACCAACTCCATTTTGGTCCATCCTAAATTCAACTACAGTGAATGCTTGTGAAGCAACGCCTTCTCCTTTCATGCAGGTTAAATCGTCGCAAACTAATTCATTCAATATTCTTGGAAAACTAAAATGTAAATGAACTTAAAATTATTTCGCTTTACATGTTATACGTAGTTCAACCTGTTGGGCCAACTTTTTTCGATCCCTCAGCCGCTTTCGGAGGTAAAACCTCGTGAATGGTGTATTTCCTTTATCATCTTAAGTTTATACGCAGTTAAAATTTTACAAATAATAACCCTAAACAGATTCACAGCCCCCAAAGCTATTGTTTTATAATAAAATATACATCACAATACGCCTACAAATTAAGACTACGGACCCTAGAGAGATGGGGATATAGTTTGCATTATCATATATTTTGAATTTGAATTTAGAACTTTCACACTTGCTCAGAGAGTTAAATATCAATAAAGGTTTGAGCAGAGCCTGACGTAGTTGTAGCCTTATGAATGAAAATAAGAAGATGTAATGGTTAAGATTTAGCTCAAAAAATTTGTATCTGGTTTGTTTAGAAAACATTTTTTTATCAAATTCTTTAAATTTTTTTTAATTAGAAGTTAAATCCATTTTAAAACATAATACAACTTTAACAAATACGATATTTAGCAGTAGTCTTTGAAACCTTTGTAAATCAGAATTAAGTATTATGGGTTATTATTTTTGTAGCTAAGTCTCAAAGTAAACGAAAGTAAAATATATATACCTCTTTGATGACAAAGTTGTTCTAACCCAGCACATCGAAGTCAAAAAGACAGATTGCTCTCCAACTGGCAGTGAAGTATCTACTATACTCCCCTTTTTAACGCATTGCAACTTTGTTGTAATACTTCCATCATTGCTTCCTTCGGATGCCATTCTTCGATTTCTTGTTTTATGTTGACCTGCTTTACATTGGGCATTTTTAAAAATATAATTTAGTTCTTTAATTTTACAATCCGTGAATTTCGGAAACTTTTTTGTACAGGATACTTTCCCATTCGTAAATCTTAAAAGAAGGTTAGGAAAAGCTTTGCTTTCTTCGAGAGAGATGGCATATTGTCCAGGTGTAATTTTCATGGCAGATCTGTATGTGTTTACTATTTCATAATTTTTATCCCATTTTTCTTTACAGTACGAGTAAAGGTCATAATTTTGATGGTATAATTGATTCTTATCGCATTTTGGATAGTTGGAATTCTTTTTACAACTCGACGACTTTACAGTTACACTCAGTATGCTACATATTACAAGAAGGTAAATCATTCTCGACAAAAGACTAAACTCCACAATACGCTTTTACGAAATAATATTCTATTATCAATCCTTTATATTAACACTCAACAAATCTTTTATATAGCTCTGTATTTCAAATTAGTTAATTTTGATATTCACAACTGCAAGGAAATAATTAGTGACGAAATTTAGTTGATCATTAATTAAACACGTCGGTAAATTAGCGTAGGAAAATCGATATATCCTCATTTGGAAAATTTATCTGAATAAGAGGTTTTATCACAAAATTGGACGAATGAATATTCCTGAATCATTTTAACACTCATGAAAAAAAATTGGGTTTAGGGGTTGTTGTAAACTTGTAAGCTTATTGAAATTAAAGCTCCACTGAAAATTTCTCAACATGTATTAGGTATTGACTGCCCTATAAACCATTACCAACTTACTATTTTTAACATATATCTTATGAAATGTATATAATATATATTTTATGAAATATATATGATATGAAATATATATAATATAAGTGATATGAAATATATATGATATTAGCAAATATTGAAGCCACTGATATGATGTAACATTATCATCATATGTAACCATAATGTGCAATCTTTATAATAATAGTCTTAAATGACACAAACGCGCGTCAACGATAGGATAATTGTAATAATGGATTTCTAACCGATTGCTTTTCTTTTTTCCATTTTTTATTTCAGTTATAAAGTAGTACCAAGTGCTAGGCCAAAGGCAATAGTTATAATAGTTTATTTTTTACATAAGTTGTCAAGAAAAGTCTAGACCGAAGGTAAAGCGCTAGCTTAGCATGGGTGGGGTACGGGAATCGACGCCCAGGTCCTCGAAATTTCTTTTTACTTTTTCTTTTAAGTTTCTGAAGATAGCCAATTTTACATTATGTTGTCAAGGGGCGTAACTCTAAGCTCACCAGAACGAAAAAACATTTGTTGGCCCCAAGTTAAAATAATTGAATCAAATTTCTTTTTAAATTTTAAGATTTCTTTTTAAATGCTAAATGCACTAAATAGCCGAATCTTGGCGGGATATACAGATAGTCTCTATAATAATACCCATATGTAAGATTCCTTACATGTATTTTACACATTATATAATCAAATATTTTCATTGGTTGCCAACTGCCATCAAAACAACAAAAACAACTTGACAGATCGATCTTTATTTCTGCATTTAAACAAGCTATCCACGGTTTCCCTAATTTTCATTTTACTTTGTTTTTTAAATTTCATTTTAAATGCACTAATTAGACAAATCTTGGCAAGTATAAATTTTTGTTTCTCATGTATTAGCGTGGGATTGTTTTACAATTTTTCACAAAACTTAAAAGTTCCGTAAATCGCGTAAAATGAAAGAAAAGATAAATCATGAATGCAAATAAAGCATTATCTTGGCTGTATGAAACGGTTAGAAGCTAATAACCACAGTAACAATATTAGTAAATTTCTTTTGGTGCTAAATGTGAGGTTGTTTTTTCGTGGAATTCAGCAAGTCAAACCATTACGACATAGTTTAGCAAACCAAAGTCTTCTAAAATACTTTTAAAAGGCCGTTGACGGTACTTGAAAACAGTGATTATTACAACAGCAGTGTCTACAGTGACAATCGTGATACCTTTATGACATCTTTTCAGCTGGTATTTGACATAGACAAAAATTATCTAGTCAGCTTCCTCATGGTTGTATGGAGATTTTTAGTGGATATCAAACAAAAAGTTTTCATATGCTTGGTCGTATGTAGCGCAAACTTAAACCTGCTTCTCTGAGTAGTTTAGAGGAAACCATTGCGAAAAGATCAGTTTTGTTTTCGACAACCTTGAAGCGGAGAGATTTGCACTATTGCTGCATCATGTAAAAAAACGTTTGTAAAAACCGGTGGTGTGTATGTTTCATATGCAAGTCATTTTAAGACTTTCAAGGTTTCTGATTTGTTCGGGTGGTGCAAATTTCCAAACTCTGATATGGCAGGCAAGTATGCATATTTTACGTGCTCAAAAATTCAGATGAGTTACCTTCTTTTATCTGAAAAGCTTCAGACATGTTTGCATACAGTTAGTTATCTTGTTTAAGAGCAGCCATTTTCTTGGTTGACTTTCAAAGTAGTACATTGTTTTTTTGATTTAGAACTTTGAATCTGTTACGTTTAAAAGATTGCTAGATGTTTTGCCTACCTAACATACATACTTTTTTTTTCTTTTTTTTTTGTAGTCTTTGTTTTGATCTGCAAGTTTCCTTTTAACTTTTACAATTATATCTTTTGCTGTACAGTTCATTACGTTTTTTAGTGTGTATAATTTATTCCTAAAATGAATGCTCTTATATTTTAATTTCAGATCTTTTATAGTGGATGCAAAACGCTTTTTTAAAAATATCGAGTTTTCATGGTACTGTGCATTGTCTATACACGATTTGGTTTTATGATTTGATTAACGCTTAATGTTTCAAAACAATTGATGCTTTTTCAGGTCCAGCTAACATCTACTTCAAATGGGAAATTAGCGATTACTGGGGCCAACTTGAAAAGTTTGTTTGATCCAGACATAGCATCTAAATTATAACTTACTCCAAAAAATCTATGTCCGTGTCGAAATTGCCTTTTCTTATACCGTATGCTAGTACAAAAACTGCGAGTCGACTATTTCTTTGTTTTCTTAACCCACAAATTAAAATCTTGTTTATCAAGCCTTACTAAGTAATATGTATAAAGTGGAAGCAGTGATTGATGAACATGTCGAGGTCTTTTGATGTAGCTAGTAGATAACAACGACTAAGCAGCACCAGAGGTTTGAATTTTTGATCGCTTAATTAAATCAATCCAGTTACTTCCTCATAGCCAATCACCTATAGCCGATTTTTTTAAAGAAAATCGCGATATATAATGTCATAAGAATTCTAGTTAGCAGAAAACCATTCCTACAGCTTCCTAATGATGGTCAAACATAAAAAAAGTTACAATGTTTACTGGATAAAAAGAATTCAAAAAATTCCAAATGATTATCATTAAAAAAATAGAGTATTTGACCAAAATTTGCGATATTTCCTTTTAAATACAAAAAGTGACTTAAGATGTCGCCCACATAGCTGAATCCCATTTAAACCAATAATTTATGGTTGACTTTTTGTGAAACTAATTATAGATATTTTTAATTGAAAACACGTGAATATTTACATATGGAACATAAAGTATCTAAAAAATCAATCTTATAAAATAAATAAAAAACAAGAATAAACTGCTTTACAAATTTGAACAAATTAAAAAAACATCCCCATTTTCATCTTTCATCTTTGTTCGATTTTGCACTGAATAAAAGGTAAGTATGAAAATGTTTTTACTCATTACTCATTACTACTTTTCCTCATCGTTTTTGCTTATCTGGCTTATTTTGGGCTCTTGTCTGCCAGACTATATCTGGATTAGAATAGGAAGCCTACACACCTGGCTGTTTTCTCAGTCACCACGGCAATTTTTACATGCTGTCACACACGATAGTTCATGCTTCTCGCTGGAGCAATTTTCGGAAGAACACTCAGCTTTGCAACTACAGCGAAAAAACTTGAGAATTTCGTCTGGAGCACATTCTGCTGTGCTGGTGATAGGGAGAAAGAAACCATTGACTTTCTGCCAACCCCACTCGATATGATCCATACGAAACTGATCCAATGTTTCCCGAACCATCAATTGAAAATATACGCAAAAACAATGTTGAAAAGCTGGATTGTCCGTAGGAGGAAGTTTGCAGGGTTCAATTGTTCTTTTCGCAGTATCATCTTAATTGCTAAAAAGTAAAATATTCATGAAATTATTTTTCAGGGTACTTCAATAAAAATAGAAACGCTTTCAAATATTTTACTAATTTAAGTATTCAATTTGTCTCGTCAAAACTAGCTTTTGGCTCTAATTTAACTATGAAAAAACATTTTCTTCATACTACCCTTAAAGATCCTAACGAATCCTTTTCTTTACCGCCATATAACTTCACGAAAAATCCAATTCTTATGGTTCTAAGTACTTTTTTGCTTTGCCAGGCTTCTGAAAACTTTGTGCGCATTTGTTTAAACCTTTCTGAGCTGAAAGAAACAAGAAGCTGCACACAGCTGAAGAAGTCGTAATTGATCTTGATTACCTATCGGACGGTGTATTTGCGATAATTTTTTAATTTTTTAGAATTTTAAAATTTATATTTACTACATTATAGCACAACCTCGAATTTAAAATGAAAAATCAATGCTAAAAAACCATTATAACTGGAAATACTGATAAAGCAGTGAGCACCACAAAATATAATAAGAAGTCCGTTTTCTTTAAGTCTCTATCAACTGAATATACCTTATTGGACAAAAGTGAAGACATTTTTTCTCTCATGAGTTTACGGTGTTTTTGGTCAATAACATTGTATATTTTTTAAAAGAATAGCATGAATAAAAGTGGCGAAATTTCTAATCGTGATGAAAATGTTACCCGATAGTGTATCAAGTCTTCAAATTTCTTGCTGTTTTAGAAATGGCAGACCAATTATATCGTCAATGAAAAAATAACTTTGTTTTACAGAAAAAATTAAAAAAGTTGTTTGCGTTTTTTTTTTGTTTCCTCATTGATTTAATTTTTTTTGCAGGGATTGCGGAATAGGGAATCTAATACCCTACAAATTTATCATAGAGTTAAAAAGATCTCATTAACACCCCACTATACATTAAAAACAGAAATTATTATAACATAAAACATAACATTATATTAAGACGTGGTGTGGTGAGTGTCAGTAAGGTAACTCCATATATATACATTAAAAATCCACAAATTAAATGTAAACTACATTATCATGATAAATTATGTAATGTGTTCTTTTAAATTCCTAAAACGTAAATTTCAGAAAATTTTCTGGAAAATAAGTACCTTAAGTAAAACAATTAGTAACGAATTAATTATTGCGGAATTAACCATTGCGGATATGTCCGTGTCATGCCATGTCATATGCTTGGTTGGCGAAACGTAGGGTCGCCTACGTGTGTTACCTATGTTGGTTGGTTTTTTATTATTTATTTTTTTTTTTTTTTAATTATATTGCACTAAAAAAATTTATCTCAGTCGCATTATCTTCTAAAAATAATAAACAACTGTTTTTAAAAAGAATACTCCAGTCAGCAGAAGTACACATCAAAAAAAATATTGACTTTTTTTTAAATTGGAAGATTTTAAAAGTGTTACGGGGATAATCCTTTTACACATCTCTCAAATATTATATTTCACTGTATAAACTTTCGCGAAAACTTCTAACAAATGCTTCTCCCACTAAAACAGTAGTTCTTAAAATATTTGTTTACATTTACCGTGATCATAAGGAATATGAAAAACAAACTCACAAATACATAAACAGTGTCTATTTCTGATTGAAATTTGCTGTTAGATATCACTTTTCCTACAATATTGTTGATGGCTGCATTTTAGCAGTGGTATTTTAAAACAAGAATACAATTGGTGAGGATAAATAGAAATTTGTAGGAAAAATCAAAGAAAATATTATGCATCTCAGTAACAAGGCCGATTGAAAATGTTGTTTTCGTCAAATAGCCACAGTTTAAAATGTTAAAAAACACATTGTGTTTTTTTTCTTATTTCTTCCACTTGTCACCCAAAAATATGATTTTTATGATATTTTAAGTAAATAATATCATTTTTAATATGCTAATCAAACGCGCATATGAGTTTGAGTTGTTGTGGAGAGCCTTGTAACCTTATAAAAGATTTTTATTGTAAAATCTTTCACAACATAGGTTTCGCTGTCTTTAAATGTGACAATCAAATTCTTCCAAACAGAATGGATTAGTATGCCTTTTCTAATGACTTTATCACTATTTCTAGTTGTGACAGTTTTTTCTTTGTTAATCCGTTTAAACTTTCCTTTGATATTACAACTCTCAGATGAGATCTGAGAGTCCAGTGATTGTGTTTTATTATAGTCAACTGCCAATGAAACACAGTTCCCGCTTTCAA
>JAUZNK010058436.1:0-15152 GCA_035046665.1 Euphysa ruthae
CTCACACACAAAAACACACACACACACACACACACACACACACACACACACACACACACACACACACACACACACACATAAATCATCTCTTGAACCTTTGTTCACGAAAATAATTTGTTAACATCAAGAACAGATTTCTTAACATTAGACTCTCTTTCCAGTTGCTTGACCATGGTATAACATAAAAAATAGCCTTCTTTAATAAAATTACCAATACGTGAAAAAGATTCATCCAAGTGAGTCTACTTCATAATATCTTGCAGACAGACTCGTTTTTTAAAACGTGTTATACTGAGACAATAATGTTGCTATAGTTGAAAAAAATTAGAAGGAAACAAACCTGTAAGCTGCAAGAAAATTGTAGGTTTCTGAGTAAAGAGTTTGTTGACGTGTTTAGAGAAGTCAGTGTGAAAAACGATTTACGATGTGTCATTAAAGTAAACACACAACAAAATTCTTGAGATAGTCAGTATAAAACTCCTCCCGCTAAACATATCGATTAGATTTCTTTATGAAATGGGCTAGTTTATGTTTAAGTAGTGAATATATAGTTATGTCCAATGATTTTTTTCTTTGGCTTCTTAAAGAAACTAAGAAATTCGATTTTAAAAATTGTGAATAAAATACCTAAAATTTTTTCTTGCGAAACAGCCCGGCTGTTTAAAAGTGTTTTTTTTTTTTCAGTTCAGAAGTTTAAAAATATAATATACATATTTAGACTATAAATATAGTTTTTAGATATTACTTAAAATATAATTACAAAGGTTTCTTCAAATGACTTGTCTTCTATGATATTAATTTAATTCATAATATTTCAGTAATTTTAACACTTAAAAGTGAAAAATTGGACAGTCTTTTGCCTTTAGTCTTCGATTAAGGCATTGTTTTTTAATTTACAATGGCACCCTCAGTGGAGTTTTTCTTTTTTAAGTTTAAAAGTAATATGAGGAGAAACTGATGTAATAACGGTGTAATAATGTACTTTTGCCGTATTAAACATATCTATAAATAACTTTACTGATTTTCTAGTAAGCGATTAAAAATATGGCTGTCAAATCTTGATTTAGATTTTTTTTCTTTATTTTTTTAATGAATCTAATTGATATTAAATCAAAAAGACACTTCCATGTTGACTTGTACCACAGCATTGAGGAATATGTTTGGCTCATAACTAATTATTGCCAAGGAATTGCATGATTGATATCAGCATTTCTTTTATTGAGTTCTTTTGTACATTTTTATAAAGAATTTATTTTGAGCGGAAAATACCCACCGGAAAAAAGCCCATTCCAGAAATATAACTACCCATGAGAAATATGCTCTAAGAAAAATAAGCCCCCTTTAATAAATACTCCCTGGAAAAATTACCCCCTTGAAAATATACCCCCAAAGAAAAAAGTTATGGAACATATTTCATCAAACTAATCACGAAATTTCACACACCAATATTAAACTGGAAGGATGGCACCATAGATTTCGAAGTCTTTGTATGGGCCATCATTTGACTTTTTGGAAATTTATTAATGTTTTTCAAAAAAGAAGAAAGTGGTTGAACAGAGCTGACTTGTTTCAACTAGAAATCTGCCGCCTGCTGAAAAGTGTTTAAATAATAACAGAATTATTACTGATCTCGTTGACTACTACGCTAATCTAGAACGATATCGATATCTGTTCTATTGATTTACTTGATACTGTGTTTTTACACTGGTTTAAAGTCTACCTCTTATTTTTGAAATCTTAATTTTTGATTAACCTTTTTATAAAATTTATATTTTTTATGGAAATGATGTATTTTTATTAGTATGAGTATGAGTATTTTCATTAGTATTTTGCTAAAACGGAGATTGTTGTACGTTAATTTTAACTGTGAAAATAAATTATATTTTGGCTAGATTAACTGCAAATATCTTTCCACTCTCAATAGCTACAATATTGCTGTACATGTTATATGAGATGACTGGAAAATTTCACTAGGTGGTTTTTTGATTGAATTGGTTTCCCCCCAGGGGTTTTTTTTCCTACAATCATTTTTAATATATGATCGTTTATGGAAATAAACGGAGGACATAAACGGAAAAAATAGTATAATTCCCTTGTGCATTAATTCGTATTTTTGAACCCTGAGCAAATTAGTCAGGTTCCTTTAAATTTAACACACTTTTCTCATTGCTGTTCATTGTTTTTTTCTAAAAATTTTCAGGAAATCAAAATGCGAGAAAACTAGAGAGATTATTAGATAAAAAATTCTCTTTTTTTGGTCTCAACGATCCCTAACAAAGGTATTTTTAAGTCCTAAAACAAACTTTTTTGGAAATTCCCCTTTCTCTTTTGGTGATGTCAAAAATTTATTTTTAGTTATCTTCAGAAGTTGGCATGTGTTTAATTTTATCGTGTGATTTTATTCTTTTTATAGATCAAGTGCTGGAACGGTTACTGTAGTTACTTGATGCAGCTGTTTTTTTTCTTTGTAAATTGCGCTAGGTTATATTTTCATATTTGTGTTTGTTTTGTTTCTCACTCATTAGTAACTTAAATGGCATTTGGTATACAGTGGAAAGCCACATATATTTCGCTACCCTGCCTAATTGCATATTTCAATCAGCGCTGTATAAAAGTTATTCTGGTCAATATGCTGGAACCAGCCCCTTGTAGAAAAAATTCGTTTTGTCACAAAAAATATGCAACTATACATATTATTTAAAAGTTTAAAAAAAAAATTATATTTCTTTATTTGGAATTAGGAGCGTATTAAAAATTACTCATCTATAATACAATTAAAAATTGTGAGATCTATTCATAACTCGTACTGTTAACTCATTGCTGCTTATTAAAAAGATTTTCCTCTGCTCCTTTAAATATATTTTTGCGCACTTCAGTTCTGGAAACAGACATAGAAAAGCTTATTTTATTATTAAGAAGAAAAGTTTAATTCTGATGTAGTTTTGGCGTATGAACAAATGCTCAATACAATAACTTGTAACAATGTTGTTTTAGAATATTTTTCGTTTTAGTACCTGAGTTAGGCGTTTTTCTGTTGAATTTCTGCTTTATAATGTCAAGTTCAGCTTCTTTAGTTGGACTGACCAGGACAAAAAAAGTTATGTCAAGAGGCGTTACTCGTAACCTTATATTTTCGAAATTTCCCGTTATTGAAAAATTGTAATACTACTTCAACTTCTCCGTCATATTTTCGAAGGTAGATTTCCTTTGCGACTGCTCTTAAAATTGTTTTTGGAGAAGTTTCTAATGGTGCTTATTTCTGTTTAATGATATAATTCTTTCTCACTGTTTGTCATGTTTCAGTGGTATGAAGTCATTCTGAAGAATCATGAGCAAACTGGAGATTAAGCTGACCTCTGATGTTTTGTAAGCAAAAGAGACTTTTTCAAATAAATTCGAAATTCCTAGTCCCCCATATCAAAAACAAGAACAGACTTTTATGTGACGTAATATTTGATGTTATTATCGGTTTAATTTAAGGTTAAGATTAGATTGTTTAGCGAATGCTTGCCAGAAGTAGCTAGTAACATTGGTATCGCGAGACATGAAAACTTGCTTTTACTCAAACTTTAATTTCCTTGTAGGCTCCTTTTTGGAGTGACGTTAAAATGTTTCGACAAGGTTTTTAATGAATCGACAATGCGTCTGGTTGAATGTGTTCCTCCCAGAAGTTTGTTTTCTTTGAGTAAAGGTTTAGGATTCTTTCTTTTAGTTATTTTGACAGTAATTTTAAAAACAAAATGTTTGATAAAATTAGGTCATTGTAACATAAAAGTTACGCTCACTGATGTGAAGTGTGGTGTTCTTTTTGTATCGTACGAGCGATTCCGTTATGATAAAGTCCCTTGTTGACATTCAGATGTAATTCATGTTTTTTATTTTTTTCACTAATTTGAAGTATTTCTTGCTTATAAAAAATTTAAAGTTGCAGTTTCTGAATAAAAATTCGTAGTAAGGATAAGGTTTCTTTCTCCAGTTATGAGATGAAGAAGTGGTTTTTTCATCAAGTTGCTGCCATCGATTAATGATAAAAGACTGCCTCAATCTTCGCTTGTTAGCTTAATCCGGCACAATCTGTATGATAACCCATTGTGTCGTCGTAATTCTTGCATTGGGGGAGAGCGTTTTATTGAAGGCTATCAATTATATAATTTGTCTAACAAAGGGACTAGGTTTTCTTCTTAATTAATGCCAGGATTAACTTTTAGCTTGAGACATATTTATTTTTACTTTATTGTTATTACGACAAAGTTAGCAAATTAAAATATTTTTAAAGTTTTAATTATATTTGTTGTATAAATATATATCATTTTTTAATAAAAAATAAGTTTTAAACACTATTGTTCTCGTCTGCTCGAATAACGAAATACAAACGCTTTTTAATTGCAATAAAGTCAAATAAAAGTTTATCTAAAATTTTAACTATTTATTTAACTTATTTAAGAAGACAATGTCACTTTTATTTATCAAATTGTTAAATTTCTTGGGAACAAGATAGCATGAAAGCTACTGTGCTGCTATATGAGAAACTAAATATGGTTCCACGCTTGTACACTCTTAGACAATGCGTGGATATAAATTACCAGCGGCTAAATTTATGAAACTATATACTGTATGAATACTAAGAACAATTTGAGCTAGAAATCAAAGAATAATGACAAAATACTAGAAAAAGAAAATGTTTATATTGCTGGTATTATTTTTGTAGATAAAACTGTTTCTTAGTTTCAATTTTTTAACTTGGTTTTTGTTGATTTTTTTTTAGGGATAGTTTTCTTTATTTGCCTTTTTTTGCCAGCCATGATTTCTCAAGAACGGAATAATATTTTGAGCTAAAATTTTCAGGATTCAGTTGTACCAAGTTCTGTTATAAGTGGTTTTTTTTTTCTTGACTTCTCACTGTCAAAAAATTTTAACGTGTACTTTGATCGACCGGTCACAAAAATTTAATTATTTGTTTCAAAAAATAATTTAAGACGTTCATCAGGTTCTTGTTCATAACTGTACAAAAATTTTATTACCATAGATTTTGCGGATCTAGATATTTTGAAGTTTTTCACACACGGTTACCGGGCTAACCGGTCATTTTTCATCCGGATTTTATTTTTTCTTTTTTTTTAATATGCAATGATAGCAGTCAACTTAGTGTACTTATGTGCCTTTAAAAATAACTAGCGAGGCGCGGCAGTCAAAAAATGGTAAATTAGCGGCAGGCTTTTCTCAAGAACGATGCATTATTTTTGTTTTAAAATTGGCTAATGATATCTATCAACACGAAATTTTGGAACAATGCTCAACAAGAGTTCAAAGGTGAAACAAACCAAAAGTATTTTCCTGTTGTTTGCTTCCTTGTTCCCAGTTTTCTTTTTTCTGTGGGAAGCAGAAATAGTTAAATTTTGAAGAGAAAATCGATTTTTAATTGCTTATAAACAGTTTTAGGCTCAAATTATGAATATTTTTAAGCCTTCTGTGAAATTTTCCGCTACATTGAACCACCCGTTCTCAAGAAGTTTGCGCCCCCAAACACTTAATCGTGCAAAAACTACCATTCTGAGAAAATCACGCTCAAAATTTTTTTTTTAGAGAATTCTTTGACTTTAAAAGGTATTCATATGGTCTTAACCTCATATCAAAGTAATTTTAATATCGAGAAAAATATATATATGTATATATATATATTTCATACGTTTACGACTTTAAAATGCGTAAAGGACCATTGACAAAAGAATTATTAAACATTGTGCCACCAATGAATCCAACTGCTTTTCACAGCACTTTTGTTGCTGATTTGAACAATTTATTTCTTTGAAATCTTTCAAAACCTCTTAATTTTTGGTCCGTAAATCAGCCATTATGAATTTTATGCACTGCGACAAAGCTACTTTACCTATAAAAAAGATTTTGTTTCTGGACATAGTTCAAGATATAAAGATAACATTGTGAAAGTTTTACTTGAAAAGAATAATTTTTCCATCTTCCACAAACCGCAGCGCTTTATATGTTTTGTGCCCAAATTTACCCGAAACCGGGACCGAAAGTGAAAAAAAAAATATTTATTTTTATTTTTTCTCCTTTTTATGAAGAATTTTATTTTTTTAAAGATAAATATACTTTAATCACTAAAACTGCTCATTTTAGTTTTAAGACTGCAATGCCACCTTAACTCTCATACAAAAATCTAAGAAAGCATTTTCCTGACAAAAAATGTATATATATATAAATGATAATAAATTTTATCATTTTTTTCGAGTTTTTGAAGTTCATTGTATTAATTATAATTACATCAAAAACAAAGAGAAATGAAGCGTTTTGATGCAATATATATATATATATAAAAATTTGGCAGCCAAATTTGAAACTGTTGACGGACAAAGGCCGTCAAAAAAAAAAATTATTTTGTCGACGGTCCCTAACACAAAAAAAATATTGGCTTCACATGTTTAAGTACATTCATCGCAAGACCAACACAGGTGTTCGTACTTAGTTGTACCATTAGCTTTATCGAGTTGGTATTGGCTCTAAATATCAGAACCGACAGGTAAATGAACATGATAGTTATTCTATTTCGATGAATGACGTAGACTTGTGGATGAAATATCTGCAGCTGAATCATTGTTTACAATATCAACAGTACAATTCTCTTCGCTATTTACATCTCTTCTGGTAGGAAAAGACCTTCGTTTCTTACCAAAAGTTTTTACTCTGCAAATTTTTACCATTTTTCAGCACTATATTCTTATTCACTATATCTTATTTACTTACTTTCATCTACAATCATCGACAAAATATTATTGGACTTATACGCAATTAGGACACCTTAATAAATGAAAAAAAATACCACAAGCAATTAAAAATACGGATACACCGCCCTTAGTACACTCAACTTTAGGTTTACCTTTTGGCTAATAGACTTAAAGACTTAAAATTTTTCTTTGCTAGAGCTATGGCATTAAAGTGACAAATCCGTACTAATTTGGGATTGCCATAACTTTTACACCATGCGTCAAATGTGACTTTGTGCTAAAAATCGCTAAATTTCCAATATATTTTGAAAAAGATTGTAGGTACGAATATTTCCATAGAAAGCAAATTAGTCATATAATTAAGAGATAAACGCATGTCATGAGTTATAAAATTTATCAGCCTGATGATAGGAGCGGCATGACTCCTGAAACGTCGCTCAATAAATTTTATAACTCATGACATGTGTTTATCTCTTAATTATTAATGCCTGAGTTGACAAACACAAATATTTTTAATATTAGTCATATATTTGCACACACAAAGCCGAAATTTATATTTTGCTAGTTTCTCAGGGCAAAATTATTTTTCAAGGGAGAAAAAAACTGAAAAAGTACACCGAGCAATGAAAAATATAATTTTTTTGTACTTTATCATAATTCTTATGAAAAATAAATGTGAAATTCGAAATCTATCTGTTTCATAAAATAAAATAAAATATCTTTCATACCATATTTGTATTCTATGATAAATTTTGGTTCTGTAAAGCTGTAATGTAAAAGTTCGACTTTTTATAAGTTTTGAGTGAAAATTAATGGGCTGTGTCCTCTTAACTACTTCTACTTTAAACCTAAGCATTCAGACTTAAAATACATGTCCAGCTTATTTAGTTAAATTGAGTGAATAAAATTACCCTTGACTTTTTTAACATCTGTTTTTTTTTTTAAATCTTAGCGATAATATCAGATATATGTTATAGTTTATATGTTTTTCTGAAAAACGCAGTCCATCATTAAAACACAACACTGCTAATAATGACACCACAACACTAAGGGTCGTTCCCTCACTAAACACATTTTTCAGACACCGCTTCCAAATTATTTGGTTCAACGACTCTTTTTTTTTTTTTTTTTGCTGATTCAGCAGATTTTTAATTCGTGTCTACTTTCATATTTTGTCTCGCCTTCCCATTTCTTTATTAATAATATTTGAACAGTAGAGAATTTTATACGAAATCAAAATTAATTTTAATACTATCCACAGGGAATTTTATATAAATGTTAAAAAAGAATCGTTAAAATTCTATTTGAATGATCTTAAACATCTATAATATTTAGTTTCCTGTCTTTAAAAAAAGGTGTGAACAGTAAAAGATAAATTTAGATTCCTTTGAAATTTAAATATATTATATCTAATCGTTATTAAAATATATATATATATTTTTTTTTGTATAAACTATTTCAATAGATCAAAACCAAATCAAAAGCAATTACAATTATCGACAGAGAATTTATTTCTATTTAGCTACGGCCTTATTGTATATTAATCACTGGCAGCGTAAGAAAACTTGTTGTTTGTTGAATTCTGTTGCAGTTTTCTTTTATCAACAATTACCATGTACTATTTCTAAATTTGGCTTGCCAACAAACTTGCCATGCTATCGCAAACCTTTATATATTGATTAATTTCCTTGTGATAATGTGCGTATATAAGTCCATCAATGAGCTAAGTTTGTCAGCATGACTAATCTAAATCTAAAATTTGTCCAACCAAATATACGGTTAGCTATTACAGCTTATATATGACCAATCGAACTGCCTGCCATTCTGAAGATGTAAATTAGATAAAAAAATTTTTACAATGCCCAACCTAATTTTTTAATATAGCACTTATAAGTAGAGTTTATTGCATTTCTTCAAACAATTTGAACTTTTAGCTAATCGTGTTGCTGTTTTAAAGCAAAATAATCTATTTTAGTGAATAAAGATAATATTTTCTACTTCTCTGCTTAGTTTTATCAATCATAAGTAAGCAGGTAAAATGTTAGTTTAGCGTTATAATTCATTTTTATATCATTTTCGTATATTGTTCTTTGCTGGACGATCTCGTCGCTGGGAGACCCAATTTGCTAAAAATGATATCTACAAAAGTCCAAACCTGCTACTTGTGAAATTTCAAGATTACGTCCCCCTGCTAATATAACATCATGGATTATATTTCATGATAGCTCCAACTCTCATTATTATTATATTTCTCAAATTTAATATTTAATCTTTCAAAAGATTGAAAGAATTTGTTATAAAAGTTGAGTATCAACAATCGTTTGGGTTTTTGCTGTTTGGCTACTAGTTGTTTACAAACTTCTTTAATGAAATAGTTGCTCAAATGTTGCAATATTCAACGAAAAAAAAATTATTTAAAAATATGAAATTATACCATTCAACAAAAATTATAAAATTTAATAAAAAAATTATACCATTCAACAAAAATATACCGTTTAATAAAGAATCATTCATTCATAAATTTTCCACAGCTTAAATCTGTTCTTCATATTCTCCATTTTGTCTGTTTTGGTTTTCCAAATTTAGATATGGTCTTTCGAATATTAATGTTAATGACATGCCGAGGGGCTTCATTTTGTGCGTGATCAGTTTCTAGTGGTCAGTTTCTACCAAAGTATTACTTTGGTCGGTTCGTGTTCGCAGAAAAATAATTCATATCATAAGTACATGTGCATGAATTGGTAATGCCATGTTTTCCACCACGAATTCCAAAAAAATCATTTTTCACGGAAAAACCTCTTCACAAGAGCTTATTAAAACAAGAAAGTGAACTGGTTGAAATTGACGGATGATTGAAAATGTTTGAAAATCTGTGAAACAAGAAGAGGTTATGTTTCAGCTAGCTTGTATTTTGCTTGGTTATGTGTCTTGAAGAAACTACCGAATGTCATTTTTTTGATATTAGAAATCTGAAAATCTCTGCTCCAGAGCAAAGGATCAGGGCAGCACAGTGGTATCTATGAAGCTAGCTATATGATACACAGCAGTAAGCCGCGTACTACCAAGCTGGAGTTTCAAAAACCTGTGCAACTGCTTGATAGGCATCTGTACGATATGAAAGAAAATCAAAGTTGAACACAGAAAAACAACACCAAAGACAGGCTGGCACAGGCTGTCAGGATTATTATTTTTTGAACTCAATAATAAAAGCTTTTCTCAGAATATTTTCTTTAACATAGAGCTAGATATACATTAGAAAATTTTGCTCTTAAACTTAAAGGGTGTCATGCTGAGCTTTTCCACACAAACTATACTGGCCTAATAAAATAGGCTTGGTGGTGTTTTAGGTGGTCCCCACCTTGGAATAGTCTTTGAATAATTTATTTGTGTCTCCCTCCCATTGTCCTTTATTATTAAACTTGTTTATTTATTTTATTCCGATATTGGAAAATAAAGAATAATACTACTACTGTTGTTCTACTACTACTGCACTACCGTACTACTGTAGTTGCACTGTATTTCTGCGTTGCATAGCACTCTGTATGACAGAGGAATCTTGGCTATCTAGCTAGATGTTTGATGGTTATATACACGTAGCAACCTCGAATTAATCTTTTATATAATTATTAATTAACAAAACAAGCCAAATATATTGCCGTCATTTTTCTCACGTTCAAATTCCAACCATGCTAGGCACATTAGGCATGTTATAGAGGTTAAAGAATTTAAGAAACATTTCAGTTAAAAATGGACAAAATAAACATCTGAGGCTCAAATTCGCAAAATTCTAAGAAACCCTAGGCTGAAGCCATTGCTTAGGTTTCTTATTAAAAATCGTGTATTGTCCTTTTGACAAAGTCTCTCCAATTCTATCTACTAAAGGATCTTATTAACGCTTGCCTGGATAACCAAACTCAAATCCGAATTAGAATTGGAACCCACACTGAGTGACATCATTAATGACAAATCAAATTTTCAATACGCAGAGATGGGAAATGGAAAGAAAGAAAATAAGAGTCGTAACTTCTTTTTAATTAATCAGAATCAGAAAGTGCAGTTGTTTTTTGGATACTTTTGCAGCGTTGCAAATAATTATTTTCGGCCGGCCAAAGTTATATAAACATAAATTCCAACCCACCGGTCATACTGAAATTGCACTGGTCAATATTTTAGCTTGTGTTGAAACTTTTTGTATTTATTTTTTGAGAAAAAAAAACTAAAATTTTCGCGGTATTTTTGTCTCCAACCGATAAAATTTCCTCCCTTCATAATATTTTGAAAAAATAAACAGAAAATTGACAATACTGGAGAAACATATGTGAGTGATGTTTTTGTTGCGCTTTGCTGTCAACCGATGTTAGCGAAATAAAATAAACAAGCGGAGGTAAAATTGGGAAGCAATAACATAACATCTAACAGCGAAAAATGAGTGATATTTGTTTGGATAAATAAAACATTCTAATTAAGTTGAACTGTTTATTTATAAATTGATCGTAAGTAAGGGTTTATATGACAATACATTTTTCTCTTAAAGGAGAATTAACGTCAACATAAAAAAAAAAAAACTTTAAAAAAAAAGTAGAAATACTTATTTGCCTAAAATTAAAAAGTCACTTGGGATAAATGATGACATCATCAGTGGGAAACATTTATAAACGTCGTTAATAAAACCTTCAATATATAATTTAGCCCTTATCCTTAACGCCGGCAGATTTCCAGAATATTGGGCCAGCTCGCAAAAGTTTAAATTAAATACGCAAAAAATATTAGTTGATTCGCAAAAGTTAATGTTCGTGAAAATATTTTTCTAAAGTTACAAATTTAAAAAATTTTTCAAAATGAAGAAGAGCAAAAAAGGCAAAAATATTTAGTTTACGACGTAAACTGTGCAAATTAGGTTATTTAAGAATAAAGTTTTTCTAGAAGTTTACACATATGATGTTTAGACTTAGATTTTAAAAATGGTAGATCAGTTATATATAAGGGGATACGTGTGCTGCTCTTGTATATGGACTTTAATGTGTAAATGAATACTGTACTGAAGATATTTCCAACATAATTAGTTCTCCAAGGCGTAAGGTGTGTTACACTAAGTATAAGTCTTCGTACGCATATTAAAATTTACTATCTATCTGTTTTAAACTGGTTTAAATCAGTTTTTAGACCTTTTTCATCCCTTCTAACAATTTTCATGAGAATACAATTTTGGACAAAAGAGTTTGGCACCAGTGAAAATCAAGATTCAAGCCCACTTCCAAACCCGCTCCCTCCCCCCCCCAACAAATGTTGTGTTATGTTCTCAAAATCTTTTCGAGTGACTGGTAATGTTTATGCAACATTGTTGTGGGGGAAAGGGGTATTTTCTCTAATTGAGATAGACTGTGCCTAAACTTTTGTCCAAGATTGTAGATAACAGTTTTTGATAAAGCAAACACTTGCATTCTAATTGCTAAATGAGGATCGATGCTTCAAACATCGAGGCAAGCTCGAATTCTTTTGTGTGTTTCACCAGTACTGTTGTGCGGATACGGAGTTATTTCAAGACGAGACCTAAATACTGCAGATCAAAGTGGACAAAATGAAGACCAGATTTAACTGTGGAAAATAGTTCATGTCTCATGTAATTATACACGAATCATTTTTTACCATGTTAAAACTACACGAATGATATTTTTTGTTGCAAAAAATGCGCGAATGCTCATTTTTGTATTTTGTATTTTAAATAATATTCTTTTGTTGAATGGTACTTCCATATTTGAAATAATTTTTTCTTTTTGTTTTTTGCTGTAACATTTGAGTAATCATACAAGAAACCAATTCTGTTATGCAATAATACACATGTTAGTTGATTTCTGCAACACTTGCTACAAGCAATGTATGAGTAGACTTATAAAATTGAGAATTTGTTGAAAATTTTTATCCTATTATTATTGATTTTTCTTAACTGAAAATAAAAATTCACAGGCAGAAGATATAAAGAAATTAATTTTTTGATTTCAAAAGAAAATGAAGGGTGAAAATTTATCCAGTGAACCCGAAACACTGAAGAGAGTGTTTAACTACAAGTTTAATTTAACCTAATCATTGTCAACAGGCAATCCTATGAACCACCCCCGGTTTAGTATTAAGAAAGGAGGTCGGGTATGTGTTAAAGTTATCATTTGCGCGTATGCACTGAAATATTACAATTTTGTTTTATTTTTTTCCTTAAATGATAAAGAAGTAAAGTTATTGACGGGGGTAGTACGGGAATAAAATTTTAGAAAATCATTTTTTCAATTACTAGTGCTTCTGCCTATTTAACTATCGTAGAATCCGATTCCGAGGTTAAAAATCCCCTAAAATAAATTTAAGTGTCTCAAAATTAGCAATGGGTTATTTTTATCATTAAGGGGATTTTGCCCAAAATTTTAACTTAAAAAAACCTAGTTTGTGGCCAGAATGTTAATACGGGAAATGAAGATTACATCCATGTACTACTTTTTGTTAAATGAGGTTTTCCAATAAATGTTAAAAATATTCACCATAATAATTAATAATTAAATTGCCTTATTTTATAACAAAATGTGGCGAAATTTTCGGTCTACTAAAACTTACTTTTTTTGTAAGTTTCAACACAACATCTGTGTTTAAATAATTTTTTCTTGGGCAATAACACATAACATAAACAAACAACACACACCGAGTAAATATTAGAAAATGCCCAACACCGCCAAATAACATTTGTAAACATGACTCTCTATCAAAATTATCTAGTTTCCAACTAAGACTGTTTTTAATTTGGGTGAGATTTCTACCTCTAGGCAAATCAGGATCAACCGCCTCAACTAAATTTTCCCATCTGAAAGCTCAACTTTTACTGACTTAATTTTTGAGTAACAACTTTTTCCCAAATATTGTTATCAATTAAAATATCAGCTGGTCTAGTTTCGTGACTATAACATTTTTTAATGATAGCTTTTACAAATATTTCACAGTCGTTAAACAATGGTTTTTCCAAACAGTGACTTTCAAGACACGATTTTTCTACGCTGAAGTCTTTGTATCACTTTTTCCTGTTGACAAACACTGCCATAAGTTTTATTTGAGCAATATTTATAAAACATTGAGTAGGTTATCTTACGGAAAAGTTTTTCATCAGTTTTCCAGGATAACGTTGAGCTTGGTATATCTGTAAATTGCAATTTATTTGTACGCCCTGAATATACGCAACTTACCACCAATACGTTGTTTTGATATTTTCTCCAAAATCTGATAAATAAATCCACGAATATGAAAAAAGTTAATGAAACAGAACGACTGCTACGTTTTCATTCCGTATAAATTATACTTATTCTGCCTTATGAGCATCCTATAACAATTCCGTAGCGTATTAATAACATTTTCATACAGACGCCCTGCCCCACATAACTTCTTCAGGTTTTTTTTTTTTTTTTTTTAGTAGCGACTCGCATTTTTTGAAAGTGACGTATACATTTGCCTTTTTTTATTTTGACATTTTTTCCGCATGATTTCGCAAAAACCATGGTGCTAAAGGATCAATTTTCTCCATCACCAAGAAATGTGGTATACCGTAAACTATTTTTAGTTTCGGATTGCTAAAACAGTTTTGATGCCATTCCATGCATCCCGTAGACCCTGTATGTTGTGATTTTACACGGTTGATCATGCATGGCTTGAAACTCTTCATAGTTTTCTTGGTGTGTGTTTTTTTTTTTTTTATTTTTGAATTCACATGGTGAACATGATCGGCATTTTTTTTTTCAATTTCAAAGTGCAAACATTTGTCAATTTCTAAAGAAAAACCAGCAGCTACATTGTTTGATGCATAATAATGTTTTTGCCACGGTCCGTCGAATCCGCATATAATGTCAAAGGAAGTTTTGCCTGCAGGTATCAACTCGTCAGCTGCGACCTTCATACTTCGATTGCAAATTATGAATGATAGAGCTATATAGCTTGTTTTTTTCATTGGTAGCTTCATGTTCATTACAAAAAGCATTTCAAGTGCCGACAAACCTTCACCCATTTTGCGAAATGGAACAACAGCTCGTGTATTAATATCAAATGGTTTTCTACCACCATCTTCTTTACGTTGTCTTTTGGTCTCTCCTTGATCTTCTACAATAGACTTCTTAAAATTTTTACTGAAAGCAGCAGAAGAAAAAAATCTCTCTTTGGAAACTGATTTGTAAATTTTTCCAATTTTAAATAAAAAATACTTACTTACTTACTTACTCATTCACTCACTCACTCACTCACTCACTCACTCACTCACTCACTCAAACACTCACTCACTCACTCACTCACTCACTCACTCACTCACTTACTCACTCACTCACTCACTTACTCACTTACTCACTTACTCACTTACTCACTCACTCACTCACTCACTCACTCACTCACTCA